>JALPQI010005187.1:0-17749 GCA_025490895.1 Thaumatotibia leucotreta | reverse complement strand
TACTATGGGCTTGTCCATTAATCACGTCATACTGTATAGGGGGAGGGGGGTCAAGATAAAATCATCAATTATCACCATAGGGGAGGGGGGGTCATCGGACAAATCACGTGTAATTTTTTGGTACTCTTTGCTGAACAGCATTTTTTTAAAACACTTTTTAATTATAATTTATAACTAGATGTCAAACCCTGAACTAAGTTTTAAAACTTCGCGAACTTGACAATACGTTCAACATACCTCGTAGTTAGCAAAAAAGTTTTTTATTAAAAGGACTACTTAAGTTGGCAATAAATTACACGTCATATTGGCTAGGGGGGGGGGTCCAGAAAATATCACCAAGTATCACCATGGGGGATGGAGGGAGGGGTCTAAAATAGGCCAAAATCGTATGACGTGATTAATGGACAAGCCCTATGGAAAGGATTGTGATAGAATGACGGGTGTTCCTTTATAAATATGAAAACAACAATACTTAAAAAATTTACTATTCGCTACTTTCAAAAAACCGACGAAGTTCGAGACTAAATCGCGCGCGTAGGGCTCCTTGCTATTATCAATTTATCATAAAAAATACAGTTAAATCAACATATCTCAAAAACTATAAGAGATAATGTAATGAAACCAAAAATCGTTTAAAGAGTATATTAATATGCATAACACATTTTATTTTTATTTTATACCGCGTAGTTTAAGAAAAAGAGGGGGGGACACTTTTTAAGACTTTGAGTGCTGATATCTCGAAAACGGATTGCTTAAATATAAATGTGTTTTAGAAACCTTTATATCATTCTCAAAGTCCTTTCTATTGATAGCCCACACGCATTATGTACATTGTAAAAAAATCTACCCCTCGGTTACATGTATGGAGGATGCCCGGCAGGAGGCCCGCAAGTTTTTCATACAAATCGCAAGTCGTGTTGCAAAGCTGTTATGTGTCTAAATAACATACCAAAAATTCAGCGATACTACTTGATTTGCGAGTTTAGGGTAAAATGATGTACGATTTGACCGTACTAATGAGCTCTCTAACGAGTTTTTTTTTTGCAAAGATAGGACCGATAATAAAAGTATAATTCCAGAAATACCTCATGCACCCGTATTCGTTTGTTTGAAATTTTAAAATTGCCGTCATTTAATTATCGTTTGCACAAAAAAAAATCCATGGTAATTTATCGATAAAATTGATTGTAGTTTAAGCCCTTAAAAGCTCCGACACCGCTGACCAAACACCCTGTATAGATACTTAAATACATAGACAGCCATGACCAAGGAACAAATATTTGTGATAATTAAATACACAAATAATGCCCTCGCTGGGATTCGAACCCGGAACCTCCAGCTTCGTAGGCAGGGTCACTACCAACTATGCTACGGAGGCTGACAATTTGGTCGATGTGACGCCTTTCTTGTGCAATACATTCACGGGTCTTCTTAAATGTTTTGTCGGCCGTGTTTTCATTTATCGCCACTCATTTCGAACTTCCTTTTTTTACACTTGTATCGTAATGTACTATATTGTTTCTTATAAAAAGGCGTAAATTGTAATTAAAATCGGATAGTTTTTAATTACGATTCACATTTTTCTTTTAATATTTATTGAAATCCATATTAATGATAGTCTATTTATTATTTTCAGAAAAAACTTTCGAGTTTTTGCAAGAAAAAACTCGAATGGACTTCACAAAGAAGCTTCGGCAAAAGAAAAATGAAATATGCAGGTTACGTCAGAAATTGAAGAATTTCAGATTGCGTCTTCAGCACCTGGATAAGCAGTCTCCTAGAAAGGAGTTCGAGAAATTTACGCAAAATATGTCTGCGTCAGTAAAATCATTTGTCAGAATGCAATGTTTAGAAGGGCAAAAGAAAAAGAAGGGACATAGATTTACATTAGATGAAAAGGTTTTATCTTTATCATTCTATAAAAAGAGCCCCAAAGCTTATGCTTTAATGTGTCAGCACTTCACGTTACCTTCCAGAAAGGTATTAAAGGGGTTATTGGCGAAAATTAAGCTAAATCCAGGAATAAATCCTATAATTTTCAAAGAATTACATTCAACAGTAACAAAAATGCTGCCACAAGATCGTCTGTGTACATTAATATTTGACGAAATGTCGATTGCTCCGCAAATATTTTATAATTCTCACACAGATGACCTTGTAGGTTTCGAAAACTTGGGCAATTATAAAACGCAAAATTTTGCCAATCATGCCTTAGTGTTTATGGTAAAGGGCGTCAAAAAAAATTTTAAGCAGCCAGTAGCATATTATTTTACGCAACGGTTGTCCACACAAAAACTTAAAGAAATATTAAAGGAGGTAATAATTAATGTGCAGGCTACGGGGCTTAAGATTGTGGCAACCGTTTGTGACCAAGGATCTCCCAATTCAGCCTGTATCAATGATTTAATAGCAGAGGCCAAATGTAAATATTTCAATGAGAGAAAGGAGTGGAAAAATGATGTGATTATTGTAAATGATCTTGAAATAATACCATTGTTTGATGTCCCTCATTTGCTAAAGGGAGTTCGAAATAATTTGTTAAATAAAGATCTCGTATATATGCATAACAACCAACAAAAGAAAATTAAGTGGGAGTATTTTGTTAATATTTTTGCTGCCGATAAGTCGCATGGTGAGTTGAGATTATTGCCTAAAATAAATCAAGAGCATATTGATCCAAAAAAAATTAAAAAAATGAGGGTAAAAAATGCTGCGCAAGTGCTCAGCCATAGCATGGCTGTAGCGACAGACAATCTAGTTGCCCGAAAAGAAGTGCCACAAGAATATATGGATATAATTCCTTTCGTGTCTCTAATAGATAAACTATTTGATTCACTTAACGCGTCAAGCTTCTCGGTATCCTCGGGTAAAAAATATAGAGCAGCTGTTAAAAGAAACTCTCCTCACCATGCGCTTTGGCAAGAGGGACTTCAAACATTAAAATCTGTTAAATTCATAGTGAATAGAGCTGACGGACCAAGTGTAAAACATGTACCAACTATAAATAACTTTATTAAAACTATAGAAGGAATTAAATCACTATGGCAATTGTTGTCAAAAAAATACGCATTGGATGCCATGTTTACAAGAAACTTTAATCAGGACCCACTAGAAAACTTTTTTGGCAGCATACGTAGTTTGGGTGTTAGAAATATTGCACCCAACTGCATGGGGTTCGAGGGAGCATTTAAAACCCTGTTGTTAAATAATTTAAGTAGCCATCATTCTATTAACGCAAATTGTGAGAAAGACATGAATTACTGTTTGCAGTCACTTTCCTTTTTGGTTAAAAATAAAAACAATGAAAATGTTCCCTCGCAATCCCAAAACATTGTAATTGATCAGCCTCTAGATACATTGTTAGATGAATTTACAGATTCTGGGGCTGATCAAAGAACGTATGTCTGCGGGTGGGCCTTATCGAAATGTTTGCAAAAATTTATTAAAGGGTGTAAAGAATGTAAAAGCAAGCTATTGGGTGATTCCAAAAACGAAAAATACAGGTACCTACATGCGAAGGAATTTGAGAAAGGTAAAGCGTGGCTATCATATCCATCGGATTGTCTAGTAGCTTGCTTTCATGACATCCAAAAAACGACAATTGGCTTCCTAAACAGCGATTGCCACGAAAAGAACCTAAAAGAGAGAATAATAGCTTTTGTCGAAATTATAACCGATTTTTCCTTTATGGATTGTACTGCCCATTCTCAACAATTAAAAGAATGTTTTGTAAACACTACTATTAATATTATTATTTATAGTTGGTGCCGGTCGGTGAATGGAATATTAGAAGGCAAATTTACTTATAATGGTAACGAACCTGTGAAAAAAGCAGCTCAGTTGTATTATAACAAGCATAAACAATCAAAAAAATAAATCATAACTATTATTTTATTTCTCTCCTTTAGCTGAATATCCCTGAAACAAATTTTTCAATGAACAGTTTTAGTTCATTCAAAAATCTGTAATAAGGGAATCAAAACTTCCGCGCTTAGCATTACACTGTAGCTGTATTTGAAAGCTTGCAATTTCGTAGTGTTTACACTAAGTAAATTTAGCAAGTTTTCAAACACAGATACAGTACGCGTGCTAAGCGCGGATGAAATTCCCGCTCAACTGAAGAAAAATAGGCATATATAGGCATATATGTAGGTATGTATATATACACAGCTTTAGTTCCGACTCCAAACTCGCAGGTGGCAGCACTTCCCATACATGCAAGACGGACCGCAGAGTTGCCACTCTTATTCATATTATATTACAATACTCTTTGGAGTGGACCAAGAGATTGACGTATCACTGACCATTCGAGCATTAAAAATTGATGATGTGCAGCAACGTCGTCATAGTGGAGACGGTACTGCGATAGCCAATGCGCTTGCCGAGCTTGGCGATTATGGGCATTTATCTCCTAATGCGTCTATTAATAGGAGTAAATAGGAGAGGCCTACGTACAAAAATGGACTGTAAAAGGCTCCTGATGACGATGATGATTATACATTACAAAAAAAACCTGAGTGCGCAGCGCGTTAGCGATTGGTAGGTATCTTGGTAACGCACTACGTGTTTATAATAATTATGTACCTATGGGATTTAACGCGACTGAAACTTGCACTTTATAACATTTTAAGTGTATAAATGTTCCACTGCTCTATTAGACAATTACCAACTGTATTTAATCATATAAAATACTTCCCCCAGAATCTTCAATAAAGTAGGTACACGCCTAAGCCTACCTTAAGCGCACTAAAATAAAATTGATAGTAATCATCAGAAATAAAGCGCTAACACACAAAATTATTTTCATTGATTTCTGCTCAAAACGGTGCGTTACTCCATGTTAATAAGGAATTATCGCAGAAGTTAATATGATTTTGTTTCGAATATCGTGTTGAACGAACTCAGCTCAATACCCTTTATCTCTGTATGGAACATTTTCCGCGGATTATGCTCAGAATTCGACGTCAAAGTTACTTAAAATATTTTCAGGATAAATTTTCGACAATACTTTCGCGCTAAGTGCCGCCATGCTGGCATTTGAATGGAAATTGAAAAAGTTTTATCCCCAGTTGGGAAAAACATGCGATTTAAAGGAATTTAAGATTTATTTGATATACAGTGGTCGCTCCAAGAGGGCTGCTAATGTATTTGATGCTCAGGTGCCTTCGGCTTTGGTGCAGCGGTTGTGACAACCGTATGGTTAGCTAAAGTAATAATATTTTCACAATGTTGTTTCTCGTGCTTCGGAAATACGTTCTGAAATGTGTAGATATTTTTTTCAGGGTACAGAGATCTATGAATGAAAATCACGAACTAGAACTTGAGAAATCTTGTTCTCTTGGGAGTTTTGTTTCGGTTAGAGTACGCAACAAAGTTGTAACTTGGAAGCGTGAGCTTGGAACTTTCGTACAAGCTAACCGGTGTTTATTAGCTATGCAAAAATAGCCATCATCCAAAAAATAACACGTAAAATCTATGTAATAAATATTCGGTATATTTCAGAGTACCTGTTGGTATTAGATAATAAGTTTAAGGTTTTAGTTTGCATTCTAAAGGTAACATCAATACAAGTTACATCACATATAATTGTATAACAAAGCAATTACCGAGGAAAATAATTCATAAATGTCCATTGAAAACCAGTCAATCACCAATCTATTTAATTTCCGCTCCAATATGATTCACAATTAATTAATTAACATTTAAATATTACCTTTGTGGTTCACCAAATACCCGAAATTGGTCGTATAATAGCAGTGGTTTATAGTTAAAAACAACTCTATTAAAATCACACTGCATTGCATTGATTTTTGTAAAAGTATTTTGTTGTACTCATCTACACAAAATCCGCAGCACTTCGGACTAAAATGAAATGTAGAAAACGTTAAAATATACATATTTTTAAAATTATGATACATAAACCGAAATGAAAACTCCTTTTTATTACAAAAAATGTACATTTAGCACATGCACTACATGGACCAGTCGCACATATTTCGCAGTCCAGCTTTAAATATTTATTTCGTCATTTATTCCATTTTCGCGTTGTTTGGTATAGCGAGCTGCACTGGCGTACAACAGGTAGGCTACAATCGATATTTCCGGCCGCCCCTGGGGGAGGCGAACAGATGGAGGAAAGGTTAGAAGTGACACTTAGAAACGATACTACTATTCTCATTTCCGAAAATATATTAGAGGTTACCCCCGCGGCTTTATTTCAGCCATCAACCCTTCAGGATATTGTCCCAACATGGGGAAGGTTACTGTTACGGATGTGGGATTTCTTTGTCGGATTTCGCTTTCAAAACACGAGTCAATTTATTTTATAATTGAAAGTAACTTTCTTAAATTAAGATGGAAGCACCCAATTCAGATTATTATACTTACATATGACATATTTTTCATCACACTTTTGCTGTCTAAGCGCGCTATTGCTTGCATGCGTAGCGGAAGTCATATAAAAGTGAAATTCCCTAGGGAGTCATAGAATGATATTTTGTCTTAACCATTTTTTTTGTCCACAAGTGTGATAAAAAACATTGTATGCATCACGGTCGGTAAGCGAAATACTAACTCGAGCCATTAAAAGCGCTCCGCCTACGGCGTCGGGTTTCTAACACTCTCGTTAGTAATTCTGTACTTACCACCCTTCATGCACAATGTAGGTACTAATAATTGAACTTTTGACATCTTATTTTGCTCTTTCAATGTAAACGTAATGTTCAGAAACAAGAGTTAAAAGAACAATAAAATACTTAGGTGTACCTATCTATTCATCGCATTAATTTTAGCATTTTTGAAGATAGAAAGAAGTTGCACACAGAGAGGATTAAAAATTTCGCTCAAAAACCGTGTAAAACACGCCTCTGTTCTCCGCAAGGGTTCATAACTCGCCCGGGCGAGGGTAACATTTACTTATCGACGTGGAAAGGTCCCATAATACATTCTGCTGCCTTCGGCTCTGTTTTAACGTGAAAACAAACTTTCGCCCCAAGCGACGTGAAATGCAACTTAATCTTTTTGGAACAGTTTTTCGAGTTAAAAATTCTGCATTTTTCTATGCATGAATGATAAATGAATCTTACTCTTTTCAGAACTGCAATTTTCACAAGTTCGTTATCTAGTTTCAGTTTCAACAGTTCTTTACTTTCCAGGAACATGAACAAATATTTTAGCCTCGCCGAGAGAGGTCTTTGTAATCTCAGCTGAAAAGAGCGAAGTAACGAATGTAATGCGAGCTTCAACGATTGTTCTCCAAACTTTACTCAGGACTTCACTGGTTATGATAATGGAGAAAGTAAGTGATATTGCCAATTACGTCACCAAGGCGATTAGGGACAATTTGGAACGAAGCTAGAATATTTCAGTTAATTGGCGCTCATAATTAAAAGACAGGTACGCTTGGGGTGATTTGTCAAATACCTACCTTATTATAAAGAAGCCACGATTTTATTTGATTACAGTATTTATATTGGACAGGTATGCAAACTCGGACGGTTAATTAGGCAATTTTGGATTACAAAGGGGATTCTGCACCTATTCAATCCTCTCCGGATTGTAGCTATAATAAATGGGGGAGAAAATTGAAAGATGATTTACTGTTATTACCTTAAAGACGTTTTATGTTTCCTTTTGAAGCTCAGTATACCTACGTAAATAATACGTTTAATTAAAGGTCCTTAGAAAGCTGTGCGGAGGTATGGTAACTACTAAACATTTTGCTTAAGAATGCTTTTGAAGTAGGATTTATAGGAAATTAATATTTTGATTAGGCATTTCGCCTATATTATAAAAGACAAAAATAGTTACTTAGGCTCGATTTCACCAAACTTCAAACAACACTTTTAATTAACATGTACAATGTATACCTATAGTAAGATTTTAAGTTCATAATAATATGCTTACATCGCTGTGTGAGTGATGTGACGCAATTGCACCACGCATAAACCTACACAGGTTTCTGTGGCGCATCATAAATTTAAGTTACATATGTTATTTTTTTGATATGAATAAATAAAAAAAAAAAAAAAAAAAAAAAAAAAAAAAAAAAAAAAAAAAAAATTAAAAAAATAACGCTTACTTTCGAACAAATACTATTGTCAAATTACTATGGAGATTTGACATTACTATTTGAGAGAAAGCCGTATTCTTCGAATAAAAGTTTGGTCAAATCGAGCCTTAGAGTAGAATATTTTTATCAAAGATTTATTAAAAACAATAAAATTTTTAAATTTTAAATGCAGTTTTTACATTACTATTCTAAAGTAAGCGGTAATTCTTCGAATAAAAGTTTGGTCAAATCGAGCCTTAGAGTAGAATTTTTTATCAACGATTTATTCAAAATAATAAAATTGTTTAAGTAGCTACTAAACATTTATTATTGATCCCATTAGCAATTACAAAATCTCAATATCAAAATAACTTAGAAATATGAATTACGGGGCATTAAATAGTTCTAGTTTTTGGGTTTGGCCTTATTATTATGCTATTGTAAGATACCTACATAGGTACATAAAAAATATATGTGCAACAATTCATATGAGTAAAAATAAACAAACAAGTAATCAACACGAAGAGTAATAAAGAACATTAAAAATAATTGACTAAAGTAAATACGTAGCCGTCTCTACAGATTAATAAATATGTACATTCTTAAAATAAAATTAAAAGCTAGATAAAGCTTAAAAAGGGGAAAACATTATAATTCTAAAAGTGGTTACTGTAGGGAGTAGGGACAAGAAAACCATAAACAAAGTTGTATTTTATTTTAACGGCAAACAGAACTAAACTCAATCACGTAAACATACGTTAAATATTGCCCTGATATGATAAAGTTTATTTAGACGACATGTGGTGTGATTTTATGTAAGTATAAATAATAATTACATAAGCATTACTATATTATTGACAGTCATTGCATTCCTGAGCTGTTTTTTCAATTGATAATGAAAAAACATGGCAAAGCCAGTAACAAAATTGTCTCTTTGGATTTGGAAAAGGGAGAGAATGTGTGCAATCCGGGCAAGCCCAGCACCAACCGATTAGATTAACGGCCATTTCGTATGAATCAGGTGTTATGCCAATAGGATATTTAAGGGATTTTGTAGCTTTTTATTTCATATGGTTATAATGGAAGCAAATACCTATAATAAATCACAGGTAAGTATCCAATTTACGATACTATTAATATTTTCGGTACAACCTACATCAGGTAAGCTGATAAAAAAATACATAATAAAAATGGTACGCTTTTGAAAGCTATTAGGGACACGAGTAATGTAATACACAATATTTTGTGCATTACATTTAATTCATAGACTATGCGTTTTTGCAAAATTTCAACATTTTGATAAAAAAAATGTTTACTTAAGTATTATTTATAGAGAATTAAGCTCAATTATTTTAGTACCAAATAATGCTTGAAAATCGTGGAAGTTTCAACCAGTATATCGCATTCTTATGATAAACTTGCCAAAACATTGATCACTTACTTTTCACCCACAAGCTTCTTTCAATTCCATTAAAAAACGCAAGGAGTTCAAACGTAGTGTTTCCGAAACAATTCCGCGAAAGTTGCAACAACAAAGGGTGAGTTCGGGTGTTGAGAGCAATATTATGTAGTGCTGGGCAGGAGGGGTGCCAATCGATACGCACCCCTGTCCCGCGGCCTAATGCGCCCCTGACACGGGGACACACGGACAGACACATGTTTTGGGGTTTCAAATTGTAGGTTATGGGTTAATCAACCTTTTATAAGCGCCAGTTGGCATGGCGACGTCTCTTAATTAAACAATGTGTCGTCTTTCATTTAAACCTTAGGCCCATGGCCCATTCATCTTTAGTTGTAGTAGTAGTAGTAAAACACTTTATTGCACAAAAACACAGAAAACAAAATAAACAGTATGAATATTACACAGATTTGTACAAAGGCGAACTCAAGGCGAAGGTTGTTATCTAGTAAACAACTTTTTAACCTAAAATTTCTATGGTAATTAGCTATTTTCCTTGATTCAAAATAAATTAATCCCATGGGGGATATTATATTTTGTCTAAAATACGGACTAAAGCATCCGAAAAACATGGCAGTTAAGGAACAAAACAAAAAAAAATGGTATAACAAGTAAATTTAGGTATAACAAATAAGAATAAGAACAAGAGGCTGTAGGTACAAATTAAACAATTTTACATGTGCATAATTTTATTTAATGGTGCTATATGAAAATAAATAAAATAAAGTTATTAAAAAAAATAACATCTTTAATTTTAAAAGTTCAATTACACTAACTTTAATGCACAGCCGTGTTTAGGTTAAAACTTTTTAGCTAATACAGCCGTGTAACCTTTTTTTTTGTTTGTGTATCATGTGGCCCAGCTGTGTCAGCACACTAGTTAATGTTTTTTCCCCTCACTAGCTCGTAAAGCGCTCGTTTATCCTTTAATACGAACGTGTAAAAACGCATAGTATTCACTTGTGTGGCAAAGTAATGACCTTGGAGCGTAGCGCGAAGTAGCATTCGTTTAACAGATAACAAAACCGGCCAAGTGCGAGTCGGACTCGCGCGCAAAGGGTTCCGTACCATTATCAATTTATTATTAAAAAAATACAGTTAAATCAACCTACTTCTAAAACTATAGGAGGTAATTTAATCAAACCAAAAATCGTTGATAAAGTTTATTAATGTGCATAGCACATATTTTTTTTAGAATTTTATATCGCGTAGTTTAAAAAATAAAGGGGGGGGGACACATTTTTCATACTTTGAGAGCTGATATCTCGAAAATGATTTGCTTAAATAAAAATGAAATATATAAACCTTCATATCATTTTCAAAGACCTTTCTATTAATACCCCACACGCTTATATACAACTAAAAAATTTTTTTTATCCCCCAGTTACATGTATGGAGGGCCCCCACCCCAATGGTTTTTTTACAATTTAGTATCATAATCCTGTAGCGGTTCATACAACACATACCCTTACCAAATTTCGTTACTGTAGCATTTATAGTTTCCGAGTAAATTGGCTGTGACAGACGGACAGACGGACAGACGGACATGACGAATCTATAGGGGTTCCGTTTTTGCCATTCTGGCTACGGAACCCTAAAAACGTAAAATGCTCATGAAAATCATTCCATATTAATGATAATTAAATAATTTGTTTGAGAATTTAGTGTAAAATACAAATCTCTATATAATTTATGATGATTTGAATACATAAAGCCTAAAATTCCATAAGTAACAGTAGTTGTTTTAGTGAATGATGATAAGATGACTAGATGTAATACCAAAACGCAGAAAATGTCAACGTCAACATTGTAAATGAATGAATATTATAGGTATCTTTATTTACCGACTCGAACATGCATAAAAATAGTAAACTAAACAACTTTCAGAGTGTTTTTGTGAAAATAATTAATGAGAATGTTTTAATAATGCATTGGCGTTGGTGTGCAACTACAGGAATGTGTTAAAATCGTGCTCCGTTTACTTTTTCGTGCTATGTTTACTGCGACAAAATCTTGCATTAAATACATGATGCATTTGGAAAATTATTATCGCTAACCTGATGATGATTGTAATGTGAACAAATAATTACCTTTTTTGAGTTTCCTCGCTATAGTGAGGGGAAAAGTTTTGTGTTACACACGGGTGCAAATGTATTTTACTTCTCGTATGTTAAAACACTCGCTGCGCTCAGGATTCTAATTTAGAACCACTCGCTTCGCTCGTGGTTCAACTATAGAATCCTTTCGCTTGCTCGTGTTTCAATTTCATACTAGCGGGTAAAATACAACTTTGCACCCTTGTATAACAAATAACTATTTCTCTTCTATCTCTTCATATATTTTTTTTCTTGTGCATTGCATTGTATTCTGTGTAACATGTTGTAATGTTTTCACTTAATAGCCTAATCGGAAGATGGTTTACGCCGTCATCATGCCGAGATGAAACCACTTCGTGGCACCATTTTATTCGTCATACTCTTATTTGTGTCTTTTGCTTTTCCTTGACTAGGTATTTGATTTATTTCACTAAACCTGCTGTTTCAATTATCATATTATGTGTATAGTAAAGACATTGCAGCAAATGTATGTAAATCCAGGTTTGCACATGCATAAATACACACGGGCAAAATTCAAAGTATTCTAATGGTACAACAATAAGTTCTAATCTGCAGTATAGCATTATTACTTCAATCCTCAAAATGACCGTTTTTCACTAGGTACGCTATTCAAATTACAAGTTCGATAGCGAACAAATTGTTACGCACAAACCGCGGAGCAGTGTGTCGAGAGAAACAATCATCGCGAAGTTAGCCATGCAGGTTCCATTGATCGAAACAAACAATCTACTCAAACCAATATTGTGTACGCTATAGCATTCAATACAGTTTATTCACTCTCATAACTGTAACATTTTGTGCTATTTGTACGTATTTTATGCCCTATCGTTACCATAATATTAACATAGTTTATGCTACGAAAAATGAACTACGATTTCTTCTCGTGAAAAGCATCGCGTGAACAAAGGTATGCTCTCATTTTGAAATAATAGCGAATTATGATTTTTTACGAACGGGTAGGTAAAGCGCAATATTATAAAAATACTATTTAGACGGGCTCCGTTGTTTAGTCGGTAGATAAGGTACCCTGCCTGCGAAGCTGGAGATCACGGGTTCGAATCCCTGTAACGGCATTCATTTGTGTACTTTTCACAAATATGTACCTAAGAACATATTAAAATTTGTTAGCGTTGTGGTTGCTCTCGATATTTAAGTATTTTAAGACCTACTACACATGACTTAAAACTTATCGTGGGACTAGGTCGCTCAATCTCTGTAAGAATGTCCAATGATATTTATTTATTATATTAGTTACCTAATAAAAGACATCGGTCATTCTCCAGATTTGTGCTAGAATCCTAATTAACACGTCGCTTTTTTTCTACTTACTTTTCAATGAATATCTTTACAAACATAGAAACATATTGATCGTAGAAACTTAAATGTCTATGCGTCACTTTATAATTATGAAAGGATAATTATTTAAAAAACAATCAAAATTTATGTGACGTGTGAATTAGAAAAAGGACGTGTTAATTAGAACATTACACTTTTGGAGGGCGCGTGAATTATGAAAACGACGCGTTAATTATAATATTTTAGATTTTGCTTGACGTGTGAATTAGAAAAAAAAGTTACAAACTAACATTTCATTCCATATTCGAGAAAATATTATTTACGTAGGTATAAGTAGTGAGTTTTTATCGATAGATATCACTTATTCCATATATTAAATAAACCTAAATAACGCGTCTAATTCACGCGGTCATTTTTGACGCGTGAATTAGACGCGTTATTTAGGTTTTCTTGAAAAATAAAAAATATCTTGTTTTTTGTACATGCAATATACTACAGAATCTAATATGTATTAAATAATGCGATTTTTAATGTATACTGTAATTCTCGGCGCAATAGAGTTACTAAGTTGAATTTTAAAATGTGAACGTGTTAATTAGAAATTTTGTGAACCAAGCCGCGTGAATTAGAGACAATGGTTCATAGTCTTCTTCTAGAACACAACTGACACGCCCATCCCACACAGGACTCTAGACACGACTGTGGGCTAGACCGAAAGGCGATAGTGAGGTCCGTACCTACATTCAGAGTGCTCGTATGACAATGACTAGATGTGACGCGTCAATTAGGACAGGTTTCGAGACAAAGTGTTGATCGTTGATATCTTAGTCATATAGTACTTTATTCATTTGATATTTTTTGTACCATTAAAAGGTATTTTGTTTTGTTCAAAGAACTAGCTTTCGTTGGCGTTTCTTCATGTATATCGTAAGGAGAAATTAATATGTTAGTGAATCGGGTAGTGGGACACGACGTGTGAATTAGGAGAATGACCCTTAACGTATTTTTTTCTACCCTTTGTGTTTAATATACGTACATGAAAATTCATGTACAGCTGAAAACGAATACATTCTATGCTCAAAAAATATAATATATGAGAAAACTTATAGTTTAATATTTTTAAAGAGCGAAGACGTGTAAAAATGCATGCCTGGAGAATGACTGACATCAAAACCTAAATGTAGAGGAATTTTAATGCATGAAATAGTTCAGTAATGTTCACATTTGCAAATAAAAATAAGGACTATGATACAATTACCGCCGTACAAAACCACTTCAATATTTTACAAACACAAAACGAAATCGTACTCTCATTTCCGGTTGTTCCTATTTTCCGTATCCATTCGATACTGTAAGTACTCTAAATCTTCAATAATACCTTTTAATAACATTTTATAGCGAACTACGTAAGAGTTTCATTATTCCCCTCTAATATGATCCTTCGAGATTATTTCAGTGGAGGCTATTGTGCCTGGCGTGGGCGAGCTGATTTTATTTCCTATAATATTGCGGCAAATCGAGCATGCAGCCATTCTCTATTAAAGCTTCGACCGATGCGACTCGGTGCGCGCGGCTATACCGTAAATCATTACGCCACCTAATAAAAATATCAAACTGCGAGCGGTATAGATGAAGCTATTTTTTCAGTGAGTATTTCAGAGTGCGTAGCCAATTTGCCAAACTATAGCTCAGTAGCGTATCGTAGTTTTCTGTATCTGTAACTCTTTCTTATTAACTAGTGCTACAAAAACAGTTAGCTACCTTTCGTTCTAGATTTACGATTGAGCGCTAGCGATTGGCAATCTTGGCTACGCACCCAGAAATTTTAACGAATATAAAGTAGGTACCTATGTGATTCGTTTTCCACGAATCTATCTCAATACGCCGTATCCTAAAATAGGCTTTCGCTTTATCGTAAACAAATCGGCAATAGGGGGGAGTCTGGTATATCAAAACGCTGTTTACATTGTATCAACCCTAGATTTCCGATTAAAAAACTTTACACTTACTTTATCCATCCAATCCTCTTATGCTACGAACATCAATTTTCTAAATCCAAAAAAAAAATGCTCTGGGGTGGGGACCTTCAGCATAAGTATTATTTCACGCCATGGAAATAGTCATGTTATAAACACCGTATCCAGAGACGGTGACTTCAAACATGGTCAATTTGGGTTTATATTACAATGCGCTTGGTGCGCTTACCATTGTCTGGCCAATTGAAAGATCTTGAACATTAGCCTAGTTTATTTTTTGTCCATTCCACTCATATTTTAGTATTTGTTCAAGAGAGAGCTTAAGAAAGTAAACGATGGTGTCAGTACAGTTTATTCACGCGGTCAAGTTATGGTAAGAGCACAGATGTGACTCGCAAAACCTATCTTTTGTTTCAAGAAGCGAAACGGTTGAAAGGTATAAAAACAGTTCATTAGAGGATTGTGTATCTCAGGTAGGGCCACGAATATCGGCAATTCTATGTCACTCCAATGAAGACGTAATTAGAACGACAGAGATACGAGTAGATACTCAAAATTCACGTTTTTGTATGTTTTTGAACCTCTTAACTCCGAATAATCTCCGACGGTACTGAATCAGCAGCTCAGTTTAAGCACCCGTGTCGCATTTCCTTACTGAGGGAAGCCCTGCATTTACTAAGCTCTTCATGACAATTGTATTTTGTGTTGTTTCCTGACTAGTATACTTATCATTAGTTGTAAAAGTAGATTTGTGTGGCATAAATACTGTCGGATAACTTTTGACTGAAGTGATCGATATTGGTATTTACTATACGAACAGTATGACGACACGACATCCAGTGGCCTATACCACAAAACTTTACAAGCGTACAATTCTACAAAATTGTATCAATTCCCATACAAAAAGTTGACAATTTTGTAGAATTGTACGCTTGTAAAGTTTTGTGGTATAGGGACCAGATCTAATTCAGACGTCACACTATTGCCGCTTCCACATGCAGTGACGGTGTATGAGCTAGACATAAATACAGCCATTTATACATGCATAGCTGTCCAACTCGCATGCTTATCATCAAATGCGGGATACGCATCAATCAATGTGACGTCTGCCTAAGACCAGCGCAATTCACCCAGAATGTATGTTTGCATTTTAGAATGTCTTGGTAGCGTAAACATTGAATGCTCTGCACGCGTTTGCCGCAGAAAGCTCGAAATAGAGAACTGCCTAAGTATCGTCTACGCGTACTCTTACGTGACCGCAGAAACTGGGTTTTAATGGACAGCTCTAATTCCAGGTTGTCATGCCAGGTGGTCATCAATGTGCGTTGTCAATTCTTTTGAACCTACACACGCAAAACATATTTAACAAAACTCATGTGTTTTTAGCACCTACGCGTGGCATGCTTCTTGAGACTCTTGGTTTTGCACGGACTCCTATGTATGGAACCATAGACTTCCTAAAACATGATGGTTGTAGTGGCTAAAAATATATGAGGTTCACCAGTTAATTTTCTTGAAATCAACTATTTATCCACACTCCTTAAAGTTGTTAAGAGAATAATTATTTGAATGGAATCTCATTCCAAAATGAAGAACCTATGCATATATATTATATTAAATAGTAATTACACCAGAAGCTCATTCCAAGATCCAGTCGTAAAAGAAGTTTGTCTAATAGCAAAGTCAAGATCTTTGTGCCATAAACGAGTCAATTAGATCCACCATAAACACATGTTGTCCAGAACGCACCTGTAAAACTCCCAATAAATTGGATTGGCTAAGTTGGGAGTCGACATGGCAACTTTCCGCGATGTTACAGTGAAAGTTAGTTGTGATGATGACAAGGGTAGACCTGGCAGTCACCGGGTACTTAAATGGGATGAAACTTTTGGACGCAACGGGAATACGGGGCCAGTTGATAGCGTAACTACTCAGGTTTTATGTTGTTCTTGAAGTTAATGGATATTAATTATCATTCTGGTTTGTTTTGTACTAGAACAAATTGTACATCAATTTTTGTGGAAGAAATCAAACTGTATTAAATATTTTTTATTTGTTTTTTAAATGGCCTCACTAATTATATTGCAGAGTGGCTTGAATGGATTGGGCATCCGCCACGAAAGCTGATACAGTATTTATAAAACAATTTTATTTAATGTTTCCTTGTTGTTACAAGTTTGATACAAGATAAATTCATGCTTTGGATGAAAGGAATTTTTTTTATGAATTGAAGTCAATATTTTCATGTAAAACTATAGTAAAGACATACTAAGATCAGATAACTTCGTTAACAAATCCTCAGTGAAAATAACACTAGAAACAACAATGCCTCAGAATCAATCTACAGTATATAGAGCTATAATGTAAGCGACATCCGCCCGATAGGCGTTGAGCTATTGAAAATAACAAGTCATCTAGTTGACAATAACATACGTGACTTTCACAAATTCTATCGGCTAAGTGACAGTCCGATGGATCAGTCCCAATACGACGATCTACATGAAACGTGTAGGTAGGTATATGTTATTTCCGATGTATTTTATTTGGATTTCTTATTTTTTTACATATTTGTTTTTTATTGTTGTTCCGCAATACTGTCCCGGTTTTGATTTTTTGTGCTTTACTTTTCATGGCCTGGTCTTTACATAGGCATTCTGGCACTGGATAAAATATTTCTCATACATATTACATACCGCATATTACTTTCAAGGTTGTTACAAAAATACTGAATACGCACATATATGAATAAAGTATACCCGTAGACAAATAAAGTATTACAATAAAATTCGAAACTATTCGTATTACATTGTATATTTTCTCATATGTAGATATTATTTTGCCTTTTGTGTCG
>JALPQI010005186.1:0-62576 GCA_025490895.1 Thaumatotibia leucotreta | reverse complement strand
AGATATTATTGTCTCGGCATTCCACTTCAGATTCTCATTTTTATCTAATTTCTTAGTGCCTCTTCTCTATATTTATTTGCAGTGGATTATGTGTTCAGAAATTACTGGAATAAATTTCCATGGCACTTTTCTGCACAGTCGGCATAGGTAATAAAGGTTGTAATACACTTGTTCAGTCATTAAACTGTTTTCTTTTTAAACGGTTTTTATTAACTTCACCGCGTATCAACTGTCGTCGATGCTTCAAATCTTGCGATCGATTTTTCGACCACTTCTACTGCACCGAAATCAATAAAATTTGGAAATATTATCAAGTCCCCATGACAATGCAATATTATAATATTTGTATCCTTGTATCCTCAAAGCCTGATGATGCAGACGTACTGCTTACCTAAACCGAGAGTGTTAGACACGTGAAAATGAAAGTATAGCATGTTTGGCATAATCAAATACTAACAGCCTGATCTTGACTTCCAACTCCTCACTCCTGATGCTGCAGTACTGCCCACAATAACCGCTTTCCGGTTTATCTTTTATCGATATCTTGCTTTTAAAGAAGTTCTTTAGATATTAAGTACAAACATGCGAATTTAATACTAACATCCAACTCCTCAAATCTGATACTCCAGTGCTACTGCCTGCCACAACCGCTAGGTTTAGCGATATGTAGATTTTGAACTACTGCTTTAGATATTTGGTAGAAACATACGGATTTCATTATCATCATCATCATCATCATATCAGCCGAAAGACGTTCACTGGTGAATATAGGCCTCCCCCAAAGATTGCCACAAGGACCGGCCCTGTGCCACCTACAACCAACGACCTTCACCAGGTCATGAGTCCACCTTGTGGGGGGCCTACCCACGCTGCGCCTTCCGGTACGTGACCACAATTCGAGAACCTTACCGCACCAACAGCCATCGGTTCCACGCGAAACGAGCCCCGCCCATTTGATTCTGCTGCGGATGATCTCATTTCTAATCAGATATTGCAGAGAGACTCCTAGCATAGCCCTCTCCATTGCCCTTTGGGTGACATTGAGCCTTAATTCTTATGAGGCCCATTGTAAGCAACCACGGTTTAGTACCGTCGTATGTCATCACTGGCACCAAAAACTGATCAAAGACTTTTGTCTTCAAACCCTGCGGAATATTGGACGAAAAGATACAGACGGATTTAAAACGGACTTCCAACTCCTCAAACCTGATGCTGCTGAGACACGTGCCACAAGTCAAAAGTCAAAAGTCAAAATATTCTTTATTCAATTAGGCCCAGCAACGAGCGCTTTTGAATCGTTAAACTAAATAGCGAATGAGAGAAAAAAAAACTACCTCCGGTTCTAACCCTACACCACTGCCTGAGAAGAATCCGGCAAGAAACTCAGCGGGACTTACTTTTTTCAAATAATAGTTTTATAACATCTTACGGCTAACATGCATTAATTAAAAACAAACATAAATTTGATTTAATATAAATACAGATATAGTACATTAACTAGAGATGAAGTC
The DNA here is from genome assembly GCA_025490895.1 of Thaumatotibia leucotreta. Taxonomy (NCBI): domain Eukaryota; kingdom Metazoa; phylum Arthropoda; class Insecta; order Lepidoptera; family Tortricidae; genus Thaumatotibia; species Thaumatotibia leucotreta. Next base: position 61,065 of record JALPQI010005186.1, on the reverse strand, counting down.
TCTAATAGTCAGAACAATTATATAAATTTAATGAATTTTGAGAAATGTATAGATGTAAAGATATATGTAAAAGGGCATACAATTGTTTTTAGTTAGACGTTAAAATTAGCATTATGATACTGCTAGAGATGTAAAGGTCTCTAGTTGTCAGAGTAAAAAGAAAACAAACGGATACATTTCACTAAATGTTTCAGAGATGTATAAGGTCTCCATGCGTCATAATATTAAATAATTATAAATAAACAAACATGTAGCGAATTCAATTTCTCATATCAAGAACAGCAGGAAAATTGCTTGAATTTAAGCCATGAGTGAGCTTGATTAGACCGGTCCCCGCAAACAGCACCCGTTCACGAGTATGACGCGTATCTCAGCCATCGCCTCCCTCAACCTTCTTTCGGGAAAGTGGCGACCCGATCAACGACGCCACCGTAAGCAGAGACCTTAAAGTGAGCATGACTGTGCAAGCTATCAGGCAGACAATATAATTTAAATACTATGAATGCTGACCATATTTAGTTTCATGAGAATTTATATTCGTACTTGCCCGTTACATATATGACAACTATCACAAGAACAAAAAAATAGAAATAGAAATAACTAGGACAGAAAATCTGAATACAAAATTAAAATTACTTAGGTGTAAAGGACTCTAAGTGTCGACATAATATTCATTAAAATAGGAAAAATTAAAATAAAAAGATAATCTCGGAGATGTATAAAGTCTCCAAGTGTCAAGACTACATATTAGTAATACGGAAAAAAAAAACTAAGATAATGACTATCTTACGTCAGATCTATAATTAATGATAACAATATGAAACACTAGTATGATAGTAAACATTCACTTATGTATATGATTTACCGAACACGTTAAGGTACTGGCTTAAAAGCATCCTTATCATTTATGAAGTCGTTAATGGTATAATACGCCTTACTTATCAAGTAGCGCTTAACCTGAGACTTGAATTTATGCTGTGGCAAATTTGTTAAATCACTAGGAATTTTGTTATAAAAACGTGTACAGTTCCCAACGAAAGACGCACTAACCTTACGGAGACGGTGGGCCGACACAGCCAGCTTATGTTTATTCCTAGTGTTAAAGTTGTGAACATCACTATTCTTCTTGAATTCATGAATGTTTTTACGAACATACATAATATTGTCCAGGATGTATTGGGAGGCTACAGTAAGTATGTGTGCCTCTTTAAATTTCTCCCTAAGGGAGACCCGAGCACCTAGTTCATAAATGGAGCGCACAGCTCGCTTTTGTAGCACAAAGATGGTCTGAATATCTGCCGCTTTCCCCCACAACAAAATCCCGTATGACATGACACTGTGGAAGTAGCTGAAGTATACCAGCCTAGCCGTCTCGACGTTCGTCAGGTGCCTGATTCGCCTCACTGCATATGCGGCAGAGCTGAGTTTGCCGGCCAATGCTGCCACCTGTGCATGCCATTGTAGTTTAGAGTCTAACGTCACACCCAAAAAAACTGTCTGATCTTCAAATTCCAGTGATTCACCATTTACTTTGATCATACTGTTGCTTACCTGCTTAACATTGGGTAAGGTAAATTTAATGCACTTAGTTTTCTTGGCGTTCAAAAGTAAGTTATTTACTGTAAACCAGTTTACAACAGTAGATAGCGCTTCATTAATGGTATCAAAGCTCTTTTCTTTTCTATCCACTTTAAATATGAGTGACGTGTCATCAGCAAATAATACAATGTCATGTTTCTCTCGCACAAGGTTAGGAAGATCATTAATATATACCAAAAACAAAAAAGGGCCCAAAATTGATCCCTGAGGTACTCCAAGAGCCACAGGCGACCCGCATGATTGAGTTCCATTAATAACCACTCGCTGTGTCCTATCCGAAAGATAAGAAGATATAAGCTCAAGGGCAACATTTTTAACCCCATAATAGCTTAATTTCCTTTTTAAATTTTCATGGTCAACACAATCAAAGGCTTTCGAAAGATCACAGAATATTCCAACAGCATCTTGAGCTTTATCCCAGGCGTCAAAGATGTGTTTAAGGAGGACAGCGCCGGCTTCAGTGGTAGATCGGCCACTAGTAAATCCAAACTGATTACTATTGAGCAATTTGTTACGATTAAAGTGGGAAACTAGTTGATTTAGAATGAGTTTTTCAAAAACTTTACTTAGCGCTGGTAATATTGAAATTGGTCTGAAGTTTGAAGGGTCTGTTTTAGTTCCTGATTTAAACAAAGGTATAATTTTGCTGTGTTTCATTAAATCAGGAAAGACTCCAGTATCTATACAACTGTTGAAAATATCAGCTAAATAAGGTGCAATTGATTCAATAATGGAATGTAGTACTTTGACCGAAAGGCCCCAGAGATCTTCAGTTTTTTTAACGTTTAGTGATTTGAACGTTTTTATTACCAAGTTTGGGGAAACATAATCAAATTTGAATACATTAGTACATTCCACTGCATTTGACTCCAAAAGTGATTTAGCTATATCTGGCGATGAATTTAATGATTTGGTGGTTTCTACGGGTATATTAGAAAAAACCCTCTCAAATTCATCCGCCACTTCAAGGTCGGAACATATTAAATCATTATTAATTTTTAAGCTGTAGTGCGGATCTTTGATCTGACGTTTTCCGGTTTCACTATTAATAACTTGCCACACAGCTTTAATCTTATCACTCGAATTCTGGATCTTTTTCGACAGGTAATCTGCTTTAGCTGCGACACAAATTCGCTTAAAAGTTTTTGAATAATTCTTAACATACTCTAGAAATTCCGGCCTCTTATCTGTGGCTTTAAGGTGATATAAATCATAGAGCCGGCGTCTTTTCTCATGAATATCCGGTGTAGCCCAATCAGCGAATTTAGTTCGCGCCTTGCCTTTGAGTTTCTTTGTTTTAAAACAGGAATCAAATTCCTTTTTTATGCAAAGGAATAATTCGGAACACAAGCAGTCAGGGTCTTCCTGTTCAAACTTTAGATGACGTAATTGTTTCACAATATTCTGATTAAATAAATCCAACCGCTTCTCAGAAATAGGTCTACACATAGACTCTTGCGGAACTTCTTCCACTCTTCCCCTGAAGGAGGCACGTTGTCCACAGTGGTCAGAACTTAAGTTATTTATTATGGACTTATTAATCGCATTGCTGTTACTGAAGATATTATCTATGCAAGTTGCGCTGGTTGGCGTAATTCTAGTTGGTTCACAAAAGAGGTGTACTAAATTAAATGATTTAAAAGTATTAACAAGGCTTGTCGAAGTATGTGTTTTTTCAAGCAAGTTAACATTAAAATCGCCACACACAATAATATATTTTTTACTCCTAAAAACACTAGCAAGAACTTCATCCATGACTGATTCGAACAAGCTAAAGTCTGCCGAGGGAGGCCTGTACACGCTCACAACAATAAATTTTTCCAACTCAACGCAAGCGAGCTCGATATGTCGCTCAATAGATTTCTCAACAATGTCTTTACGTTCTTTACTTTTCAAATTATGTTTCACCATTATCAAGGAACCTCCGCGGATACAAGACTTTCTGGAAAATGAACTCACTATACTATGATCGGCGAAGTTAAACATAAATTCATGACTCTTAAGCCAGTGCTCTGTTATACAAAGGATATCAACATTAGCAGATTGTAAAAATAACTCAATCTCGAGTTCCTTACTATTGAAACCCTGTATATTTTGGTGAACTAAGTTAATCAGATCATCATTTACTAAATTAATACTAACGTTATGGTCGGTAGGCACGGAGCCGGTTAAATCACACGTTGTCGGAAGAGCTAGTTTAAATTTTTCAACGGCTCCGATTTGGATTCCGCGCTACAATATAATGGCGGAGTTCTCTTACAACTATTAACGACCGTCGCGCTAGCCACGACGGGGTCTACAATATTGTATGCCAACAAATCGGCACAATCACGCAAGCACCTTCTAGGAAGGAATGTTCTATCGACCGGCATAATAAAATCTTCAATAAAATTATTCGTTTCAAAATACGAAATCGTACGGCCGTACAGAGAGAGTCTATACAATATAGAGTTAAGATAGTCCACTTTCGTATTTACGTCACCGGACATTCTGTGAGGCAACGCGCAGATAATTATTTTCCCAACTCCCCGCCGGTCGATCTCCGACAGGGCGGCGGATAATCTTATGACATCCCGTTTAGTGACATCCACACTATTCCCCAAGAACACGACGAGCGTGGAGCGGCCGTCGAAAACGTCAGCCGACAAACAGTCGACCAGGCGGTCGACGGAGGCCCCCGGGAGACAGGTGTTGACGACGCTCTGCGACAGGCGGTTCGCCAGCAGCGCGCCGAGGCCGGCGCCCGCCTCATCCGTGTACAGCACGGTGCGGCGCGGCAGTCGCGGCGGCGCCGGCGAGGCGGGCGGCGCGGCGAGCGGCGGCGGCGGCGGGGTGTGCGGCGCGGCGGGGGTCAGAGGCGGCGGGGCGCGCGGCGCGGCGGCGGCCGGGGGCGGCGCGAGGGGGGGGGCGGGGGGCCGCCGGGTGCGGCGCAGGGAAGTGCAGCACAGGGGAGCCCGGCACCGACAAGTTTGGCGCGGGGGGCCTCGGCGTGAGCAGACGTGGTGCAGGAAAGCAGGGCACCGGAGAGCCCAGCGGCAGAAGGCGCGGCGCACGGTTCGCCAGCGCCGAAAGATGAGGCGCGGATAGCCGCAGTGTGGCGCAACCCGGCGTCGACGGACGCGGCGTATGGCAGCCTGTCGTCGTCGGCCGTGGCGTGTGGCAGCCCGGCGTCGACGGCCGCGGCGCGTGGCAGCCCGGCGTCGACGGCCGCGGCGCGTGGCAGCCCGGCGTCGACGGCCGCGGCGTGTAGCAGGCCGGCATCGACGGCCGCAGCGTGCGGCAGCCCGGCGTCGCCGGCGGCAGGGCGGGAGAGCCCGCCGAGGACGGGCGTGGCGATGGTCGCGGTGAGTCCAGTCGCAGATGGATTCGGCTCTCGGGTGCTAGAACAGAAGTCATAAAAGCTATGTATTCCTGTAAAGCTTTACTGGAAAGTTCGTATTTATTGTTGATATTATTTAATTTTAACTCCAATAATTCCACTTCCTTGGAGCGTTGATTTAATTCATATATTGTCTGCTCCAGTTGGTTTTGACAATTCAATAGTTGATTGGTTAAGGCGACACTGTCAGATTTACACATGACAGCCTTAAATATAGATTTATGACGGTTTAATAAGACCTTAGATTTATCAATAAATCTTTTTAATTTTAAGTATCTCTTTATCTTTTTGGAACCCTTTAATTTAATTTTACCGCTGTCTAGATGTACAGTTTTTGTTAAATCTACGGTGTCTAGAAATGGGGGATTCACTAAACTATCATGCAACAGGTCTTCCTGAAAACTATTTAGTTCATCAAAAATACTTAAATTGTTATGTTGCTGCCCCGAGCAATACTTGCACCGAACATCCCGTTCTTGTTGAGCCTCAATTTCCCCCAACTGCTGCTCTAGATCTCTTATGCGTTGCAATGCCTGCTCATGTGTGTCATGGCATCGTTCGAGCCGGTCTACTGTAGCCTGAAGTTCATCCCGTTGTCCTTGTATGTTCTCAAACTCAATATCCTGGATTGCAAGTTGACTTTTGAGAGAAGTGTTTGTTCTAACAACACACTCAAATTGCTTTTCACTCTCTTCCTGTTCCTGAAGGAGTTTTTTATTGTACTCATTGGCATCTTTAAGTTCCTTAAGAGCTTGCTGGAGATTTGCAGCCAAAGTGTCCCTCCGTGTCACTCGTTTTGTAATTTGGGCTGAAAACATATTGGCCGGGTTAATATTTGAGTTAAATAAGAATGGACTCCAGTGCTTTTAGAAATATGATGTGACTACAACAATGTAAAAATGAACAGAGATCACTGACTTGATTTTGACTACAAGAATCAATAAGATCAATAAAATAGATGTGGTTATTCCCTCTATTGCATTACACTATCACTCATGAGGATGTTTCTGAGCTGTTTTGAGGACATTTATGACTAAATGATTAGATTTATAACTAGAAATATGTTAAACTATTGACATTTAAGATTGGTTATCCTTGTCATTAACATTAGGTACTAAAAATTACTGTAGGTGTAAAACCAATTAAATAATCTAAACAACAAGCCTTATAAATTATGAAAACAATACTCCCTTTTCATTATCTTCGTTGAAATACATGCAAATACGATGATATTTTCAAATCTTGAACGTTGGTCGTTATCCACAGCCTTGTATTTTGTAGTCAATATTCAACATGTTACACTAAACCAACTTATGAGATAATACAATTACACTTAACACTCTTCCTAATAATACTTTTTATCACTGTAACTTGTTAAATAATACTGTAAAATAATTTAAATCTAATACTTTAAATACGCTGTACGAATTTGACATTCGACCCGGCCGGTGTTGCCCGACCAAAAACCACCGCCAGGTTAATCGAAATGTTGAATTTAAAGTAATGCTTTAGCTAATGGGTAAAAACATATACATTTTGAATACTCACTTCCAAATCCTAACCTCTATTAGTGTTTAAAATAACCACTATTAGTGTGCCATAATCGCTGACAGTGTGGGTAGTTTGCGTAGGACGTGGCGCCGGACCTGCGGTCCGCTTGTTCATAGTGTGAGGTGACCTCTCAGGTCTTCGGGTTCGCGTAGAGCGAACCGTCGGGCCTGCGGCTCTCCGTCTAATAGACTGACAGAGTGAGTAGCCCTCCGGCTGATAGAGTGACAGTGTGAGTGAATCGCGTAGGGTGAGCCGTCGGGCCTACGGCCCTCCGGCTGCTAGACTGACAGTGTGAGTGGATCGCGTAGGGCGAGCCGTAGGGCCTGCGGCCCTCCGGCTGATTGACTGACAGCGTTAGTGGATCGCGTAGGGCGAGCCGTCGGGCCTGCGGCCCTCCAGCTGATAGAGTGACGGCGTGAGTGGATCGCGTAGCGTAGGGCAAGCCGTCGGGCCTTCGGCCCTCCAGCTGATAGAGTGACGGCGTGAGTGGATCGCGTAGCGTAGGGCGAGCCGTCGGGCCTTCGGCCCTCCAGCTGATAGAGTGACGGCGTGAGTGGATCGCGTAGCGTAGGTCGAGCCGTCGGGCCTTCGGCCCTCCAGCTGATAGAGTGATAGCGTGAGTGGATCGCGTTGGGCAAGCCGTCGGGCCTTCGGCCCTCCAGCTGATAGAGTGACAACGTAAGTGGATCGCGTAGGGCTAGCCGTAGGGCCTGCGGCCCTCCAACTGATAAAGTGACAACTTGAGTGGGTCGCATAGGGCGGGCCGTCGGGCCTGCGGCCCTCCAACTGATAGAGTGACAACTTGAGTGGGTCGCATAGGGCGGGCCGTCGGGCCTGTGGCCCTCCAGCTGATAGAGTGACAGCGTGAGTGGTTCGCGTTGCGGCCCTCTAGCTGATAGAGTGACAGCGTGAGTGGTTCGCGTAGGGCGAGCCGTCGGGCCTGCGGCCCTCCAGCTGATAGAGTGACAGCGTGAGTGGTTCGCGTAGGGCGAGCCGTCGGGCCTGCGGCCTTCCAGCTGATAGAGTGACAGCGTGAGTGGTTCGCGTAGGGCGAGCCGTCGGGCCTGCGGCCTTCCAGCTGATAGAGTGACAACTTGAGTGGGTCGCGTAGGGCGGGCCGTCAAGCCTGCGGCCCTCCAGCTGATAGAGTGACAGCGTGAGTGGTTCGCGCAGGGCGAGCCGTCGGGCCTGCGGCCCTCCAGCTGATAGAGTGACAGCGTGAGTGGTTCGCGTAGGGCGAGCCGTCGGGCCTGCGGCCCTCCAGTTGATAGAGTGACAGCGTGAGTGGTTCGCGTAGGGCGAGCCGTCGGGCCCGCGGCCGTCCAGCTGATAGAGTGACAGTGTGAGTGGTCGGCGTAGTGCGAGCCGTCGGGCCTGCGGCCCTCCAGCTGATAGAGTGACAGCGTGAGTGGTTCGCGTAGGGCGAGACATTTTTTTAGTGTCGGATTTCTTAAAATATCTATTCAGCAGGGATTTCCCTCTCGTTACACATAAAATAATGTCCATTACGTTTACATATGTGTCGTGATTAAAGCGCGAGAGTTAAACCTGCTAGTTATAATTGTATTGCATATTACAAACAACATCTTTGATCTAGAATAAGTAGGTATAGTATCGGAAATTAACTTTACAATTGCACTAAAAACTTGAAAATAAAATAAGTAAAAAAAGTTTTAAGTTAAACGGTTTTTATTGCACCAAAAACTAGAAAATAAAAATTAGTTGCAACTAACCGTAGATGCTACTTTCTGTAGATTAGTCACGTGAAACTATTATCACTGTAGTCTTCCCAAGTTGGATGCTGAAAGCTACGTTTAGCCTCTATGTCAGTGGATTAAGCGTTACCTAATCGGAAACTTTTACCAAACTAAAATAAAAACGTGGGGCGTTATTATGAAGAAACATACAAGTTCAAAATAATTATGTAATCGTAGCTTTAATTTTGCAATTAATCATCCATCTGTTCCAACGCTTCTACAGAGGTAAATAACTTTTATCAAAGCCAGAACAAAACTTATTACACTATTGCTGTCTTGATTTCTATGTTTGTTCTTAAATAACTATAGTGACTTAATCACAATTGCGTACGCCCCACGTTTTTATTTCAGTTTGGTAAAAGTTTCCGATTAGGTAACGCTTAATCCACTGACATAGAGGCTAAACGTGGCTTTCAGCATCCAACTTGGGAAGACTACAGTGATAATAGTTTCACGTGACTAATCTACAGAAAGTAGCATCTACGGTTAGTTGCAACTAATTTTTATTTTCTAGTTTTTGGTGCAATAAAAACCGTTTAACTTAAAACTTTTTTTACTTATTTTATTTTTTATTACTCAATAAGAGTAAGAGTTACCACACTAGTTTCTTAAAGAGATTAATTACTCTTGACCTAAATAAGCTCCCCATAAATTTAACGCACATAGAAAAAAAACCACCCAGTATAATTTTAATCAGGGAACGTCACAAAACATTGCCAACCTCGTAAAATCTTGACCCTGTGGTGACCCTTTTTCGTTATTGTTTTTACTTTTGTTTCAAATCTTTTCGTGCTGCTTGTCTTGCCATTGAAAATGAAGCTCAGTTAGAACGCCTTAAAGATGACGTTGTGAAAAAAACGACAAATAAGCTAGGATTAATTAAATATGAGCACAGAACAATTCCAAAATGTCTTTAAATTTTCGCTAAATTAGAACATTTATCAAAGGATTCAACAGTTCAAACACTAAAAAGCTAAATGCTCTTCAAATATGTTCTCGGATTAAGTTTCGTAATTAAATTTAAACCGTTTAAGAAGGGTAAATAGAAGCAAACAAACTTTGCTAACAACAACTCTTTGTAGGTTTATATTATATTATTTGGTAAGGGTTGTTGTTTAAAAGTCAAGAATGGAATCTTTCGTAATTCTTGAGTTCGATAGATATAAATAATCGGATGAGTTATATGTACACAAAACGAGGTTCCATTTGGATAATTTGGATTCCATGTGTTAACGCCTGGTAACACTGGCACCGGCGTTGACCAATCCAGACGACCGTCGGTAGCGAATCAGAGGGCGTGAGCGCGACAACAGCGCCCAGGTTGCGCGCACACGACACCAGACGCATCGGTGCACCGAGACTGCAAACTCTCTTCCCTTCTAACCGCTGAAGCCTCCGCACGCACAGAATTAGATTTGGATAGAAGAAACAAGTTCATTCATTTCTATGGCGGCCGAGCGTGTCAGATTTTGTACTGAAGTTGTTACTTGCCTATGATTTTAAATATGTTTCAGGCCCTTGAGTATTCATATTTTTTTGCGTTGTTGCTATTAATATTACTTAAGGAGGCATTATTAATGTTTTTGTTCACTTCAACTTACAAAATTTGACGCCCGAAAGCTGCAAGCTGCGATTAAAGACGGACAACTCAGTGGATTTCACTGAGTTCATTTGACACGCTAAGTAGATACATTTGCTTGATCTATGGTATATATAACATCTGTGTTCGAACGTGTCCTAGACATGAATAAGAACCTCTACCGATTGTACCTTTTCAATAATTAAAATGGTAGACTATCAAAATAAGTTTTACTTAGAGGCTTAGGCCTCTAAGTAAGACATATCATGTATTCAATATCTTCAAATTAAGCTTTTTTATATACTCGTACGTTACGTACTTAAATTGACAATCCAAACTCTGTTGTGGCATCTGGCACAACCTAGGCCATAAAAAAATATTACGACTGTTGAAAATAAACATTCCTTTGAAACACAAAACAAAGTTTATGATTATTGTCGTGTCGTTAATTTCATTTCATCCACAAAAGCATGATCATTATCAGGAAAATTACGTGGCATGAACTTACCAGTAGCCGTACCATGAGTTGACGCCACGTTATTAAAGCGCGTTTACTTTCTATCCATCCCGGCCGTACTCGAGCATTGGTGCGAGCGAGCTGGATAAAAAGTAAACGCTCGTTAATAACGTAGCAGCAGCTCATGATACGGCTACAGTATCAGATAATAAATATCTACATTGCGATGTTACAAGTGTGAAAAGTAGGAAATCTCTACTTGGTATTCGTATCATTACAAATTTAATGTAGGTATACTAGGTATGTACAATTGTGCACGTAATCTAATGAATAAGGAATTAAATTGTTGGTAGTTCACTTTGATTGATTTTTTTTGTTTATTTTAACTTAATAACTACGTAAAATAGTACATTGTTTTTCATCACACTTGCCGACAAAAAAATAAGTTTTAAGACATAATATTATTAAATGACGTACCTACTGACATTTCTATTACTCCCTAGGGAATTTCACTTTTCTATTACTCCCGCTACGCGCGCAAGCAATGGCGCACTTAGACAGCAAGTGTGATGAAAAAATAATTTTCAATTTATAATGTAGTTAATTAGAATATAATTCAATAATTTATTTTGTTCAACATAGGCCGATTTCGGCCATGGCGACCACTTCAACTCCTAATCAGTATTTTTGCGCTCATGCGCTCGTATATGGCTAATATATCTTCGCGGCGAAACCCCGTGCACATTGAGGACACGTAAGTACTTTGTTAACGTAATTATACGTGATAGCAGCAGGTGGACGGGCCTTGAGCTGGTCGCGTTTGATGTCAAGGTCAACTTTACGTTGATCCTCGAACTCCTGCACCTCGTTGTTTATCAACCTGCGCCAGGTGGTAGTAATACAAATTATGCTGGATCTCGATGTTTTACCCACAATGGTGTACAAAATCCGTCGTTCACGGTTATTGATCCACATTTGAAAAATATCAATATTGCAATCATGATTTTTGGCTTAATTTTTAAAAAATATTTATAAGTATTTATTTATTAGGTAGGTAATGTTTTCCCGTTCACACTTCAATTTTTATTGGCGGATGGTATTATCTAAATAATTTATTTTATTCATGGGCTTAGTACATGTACATGATTAAGGTACCCCACTAGACCGTATCATACCATGACCGTAGCATGAACGTATCAGACAAAAAACTATTATTTGTATGGTAAAGTATGAGACGGTATTGGCCGGCCCCGGAACGTCCTAGTGGGCATAGTCTCATACTTTTCAATACAAAGAATAGTTTTTTTTTGTCTCATACGTTCATGCTACGATCATGGTATGGTACGGTACGGTCTAGTAGGCAGAGACCTCAAAGTTCTTAGTATCTTTTACCATATTATTTCATATTTCATATTTATTTCATATTACCAACTAGGTACGTTAATAAAAGAGAGTCAGATATTCCACGTCGCCGTGAGATACTGTTCCTTTAATCATGTGTCAACCCTACTAGACTAGCACTATACAAAAACAGGCAAAACTGTTAAGTGTATAAAACTCGGAGCACAAACAACATTTTCTCGAGGTCACGAAATTGGAAGGCCAATTTGTTCGCCGCAGTGTTAGCTCTGATAGGGGCTTATTTCGCAGCTTAGAACACTATCGACGGGGCACGCCGTTACTTACTACTTATCAACAACGAGCACTCGGGCCAAGACGACGGCAGTCGAGACTGAAATATATGTAGATATATATGGGTAGATGCCTAAAAATTGTATGTAAGGCCATAATAATAAAAAAACACAAACGAGTTAATTGTGTTAGGAAAAGTAAAATTAAAATTGTAGGTGCGTATTGATCGCTCATAGAAAATTTGAATTTGTCATATTTTTTCACTGCCAGAACTCGTTACACAAAATTTTATTCCTTAGCAAAAATTATGACTTTAAATTTGATTATCATTAATGGCCTTTAACTATGTTCATTTTTTTGACAATCTACCCGTAGGTATATTATACAGATACCAAACAGTACCTACCAAAAATGTGGAAATTTCTGACGTCAATATCGAGACATAAATCTGCATTAAAGTGTTTCAGAATTTTGCGCCTACCGACACAGTATAACATCTTTTAATATCAAATCACTTAAAGTATAGCATCCTGGCTTTAATTCTATTATCATGGGAGCATCCTAAGTGCATAACCCACGGCCGATGTATCTACGGGGAGGATTTTCACCCCCTACATACGATAAATCGATAATTTGGTCACCGTACGACTAAAATATGTGTGTAAGGGTGTAGAATTATCGAGGTTACTTCTTTTGCAAGTTTTCAGCGCCTGGCCTACTATCGCGAAAATCTAAATTCGTAAATTTCGAGGATTTTTCTCTGTCACTCAAACGAAGGCGTCATTTGAGTGAGAGAAACAAACCCTCGAAATTTACGAATTTCGTTTATCGCGGTAGGGCCGCTGATTTGAACAACTGACATTAATTTAGTACTTGTAGCATCAGGACAAAAGCTGACTTATCGAAAATGTTCGCCATAAAGATTAACTTGGCATATTTCTGATCAGATCTAATCCCAAATTTCATTTAACTTGCAATACAATTAGGTATTCAAATCGAGCTATAATTGGAGCAAACTTTAGTTGTAGGTAACTCTAATAATTAAAGTTCTAACTTGAACCCTAAAGTCCTGCAGCAATTCGGTTACTTAATTGGGTCGCTGGCTGATTCCCGTTTATTCCTGTGGGTAAGAGGGTGATGTTTTATACAGGGTGTAAATTTTTTAACTGACAACATTTTAAGGATATGATTGGCTGGCTATATAAAAAAGTAATAAAACATCAAAAATCGTATTTCGTTTAATTAACCTTCACTTATACGCCTTTAATTCAGTCTCAAAAAACTCTTTAACGCGTGCGCATACCTACGCCGCGCGCCGCCGCTGCACAGCGGTGACGTCACGCGCTGGGCGAGTGGCTCGATAGGGCGACACATCCATAACTAAACACCGAATTGAATTCAACTTAGGACCGACAAAAATACCGACTATTACGTTATTAATAAGAATTAAATAAAGTGTACTGCATTGATTTTCCTAAAAAAAGTATTTTTGGCGTATTTAAAAAATTGAAATCAACAAATGTACAACGATTGTCAAACAAAATCAGCCTATTCTACCTAATTAAATTAAATCTAAGTTACCTTAAGTAATTGTTCAAAGTGTCCACCACGTTGGGCTTGGCACAACAACACGCGTCGTCTTAAATTGTCTTTCAATCGTAATAAAACGTATTCGTTTTGTCGAACTGTTTCGAAAGCCGCGATTATTGACTCGCGTAACTCGTGAACATTGTTTATTTCGTTCTCCCGGTTTGTGTACACTAAACATTTCACTTCACCCCACAAGAAAAAGTCTAATGGCGTAAGATCAGGTGATTTTGGTCCAGCCCGTCCTATCCACTTTTCACCAAACTTTTGGTCGAGGTACTGCCGCACTTGAACGGCGAAGTGAGGAGGTGCACCATCTTGTTGGTAGTCCAAGTCACGAGACAGGTGTTCGCCTGTCAGGAAACCTCACGCGATACGTCCTTCGTGCAAGAAACACATTATCACCACACTCAACATAAAGTCTCACCATGTCGGTGTATTCCCGATTGGAAAATTCGGGCATTGCGATTGCGCGACGTGGTTCACGCTAATGCACAAAAAAATGACGTGTGAACATTACCGGCGCGGGCGCACGACTAATTTGCAAACAAACAACTTTTTTCTAAGTAACTAGCCCGGGTGCAAGTGAGAGGGGCGGTGTTTAGGGGGCGGCGGGGGCGTTATCGGTCGACTCGCGGCAAGCTACTCGTCGCGTTTGCAAGCATTTTATTTACAGATGCATCGCCGCGCGTAGGGTGTCCATGATTTGTGAAAGTTTAGGAAAATTTTGGGTAAAATTAAGGTACACTTTTTTTTATTGATTCGGATTCAGTATCAGCTATATAATCACCTCCTTAAATATTGTCAGTTATAAAATTTACACCCTGTATTTTTCATTACTGGCGACGAAGGTTTACGACCAAACTTTACTGCCAACACGGGCAGAGTAAATAAATAGACGTACCTACACAATCTATAAACGCAAGTATCTTTCTTACTATTAGTCTTAATGTGAACAAACTGCCGGCTAAATGTAATTACTACCTGCAAGCCTAGCCAATATGCCATTTTGCAATCACATACGATAAGCGATAAGTCACGTGACCAATGTATGAAAATAATATATGGAAATGGTCACGTGACTTTTTGTACGAATCTGAAGATAAAACAAATATACTTAATTAACCACACAATGTCGTAACAGATGTGCTTAATTACCATAGAAAAAATCAACTGCGAAAGACTGGTTGTCACGGGATGTCAGAGATGACGGGATGTCTGGGTTGTCAGAGTCTTTCACAGTTGATTTTTTCCACAGATCAGTATAGATAGCTAACGGTGGCATGGAACATGTCGCAGCGTTATGGCCGATAGGCCTTTATAGTGCGACAGATGCGCGCCCTATGAGCCAGTCGCAACTTACCCGCGACTGCAGGATGAGCTCGGACATATCCGCAAAATGCCGAATTGTGCCGTTATTTCTTGTAAAAATAGGAGTGTAAATAAACATTTCAAGGACTATTGAGCCTCGTACCACATGAAACTATTGATTTTTTTAGTTATTAGTTGACAAAACCACGTATTTTTACAAATAATATATAACAACAAACCGCTGACATAAATGTCATAATGATTTTACTTAGGCGTACCAATTGGTAGAACTATTCAGTGACAAATTGTATGTGCGTTTTACATTGACGGCTTAGAATAGCAAGCAAGTTGCAATTTGGTAAGTGACCGTGCAATGTATCCAATTGCTAGCGATATTCACAACCATCCTGTCATTTCTTGGTACGGCCGCTGCGAGCAGGCCGCGAACTAGAGGTACGACTGACCGTGCCGATGACAAATAGGGTCGATAAATTGTTGATGTATTTGATTATATTCAATTTTTCTTTCATATTTTGACCTTTGTATCAATATCTTATCTTCATAAAGGTAAACAATATACATAGATTATATCGCGTATTATATTATTTTGAGCCTTTTACAATAACCGTTGTCAAAGGTTGAAATTGTTTTATTTAAATATGTGACCATCGCGGAAACGGCTGATAACATTATATTTATTAAGGGTACAACCGTCTAAATAATTATTTGTTCATATTCAAATATGTGTTTATAATTAACATTCCTTAGTTTATTATTTATAAACCAGATCCGACACGAAAGTAAGAAAAAAGTTTTCTAATTTATTATTAAACGACATAAAATGAAAACAAACAATATAAGGACTTAACTACCTATAAATAAAAAAATTGGCCTAAATCGCCGTCAGTGGGCAAGGTACCCAGAAGGCTGGCCGCATTCCCCCGTTGTTGTATAGCTATACTTAAAGGCTGTGCAAGGTACTGGCCAGCCCTCTGGTCGCCTGAGGTCTCTCTTAGGCGAGCCGCTAGATCTTTAAAAAGTCCATGTGCACTTGGCCCCCATGGCCCCAAGGTCTCCACACCAAACGCCGCAAATATGTAGCTGGTTCCTAAAGCAGCATATTTGCGGCGCTTGAGACTTTCGGCTAATGATGCCGCGGCGCCAGCAGCAACGCCGGTGACCGAAACATGGGACGGCGCCAGAGTGTCAACGCAGGTGGCGTCCCAAACTAGCGGCCGGCCCATGCTTCAGGGCACCAGCGTCATTCCGTCAGGCCTCTTGCCGTCGTCCCTGGCCAGACCGTTGGGCTCTAGGACGGCCGGTATTTTCGCGCTAACAAGGGCGCGACGGATAACATAATGTTTATAAAGATTAGATACATCGTCCAATGCGATATTTTAATCTGTATTTATTTCTTAGTAAATGATAGATCGATTTTAATGTTTTTCTTAATATTCCGGCCTTATCAAATATCTATGGATAATAATTTATCGACGTAGCCTCCTCTCTAGTGCCGCATCATATGGTAGCGCTTTAGCCAATCACAGCGTGGCAAAGGCCCGACCTCGGAGACACCGAGACTCATTACAATTTCGCTTCGTTACAAATCTCTCTCTTTCATATATCTATGATTTTTTCTATGGTAAGCACATCTAGCTGTTACGACATTGTGGGATAATCCGCATAGAAGAAACTTCAATATCAATTTGTTTAATTATAAAAACAAATTGATGTTTTCTAATACTTAATTAAGTTGCATCAAGAATCAAGATGCATCTCAGTAGTGAGATTACAAGAAAAGTCAATATCAGGCTTCATATCTGAAATGGATCTCGTCCCGAACGGGCACTATTATCCATCTTCAATCGTAAAACCGACTAGGACCTTAGTAACAATCACCTTTAGTGATAATTATTATAGATAATAATATATACAAACAAAGTTCGAAACCTTAGCAAAATCTTGAATAGCAAAAGGGCTAAAACTGATGTAAGTATCTTAAGCAAAATTCAAGTTTAGTTTTAATTTCATGACGCATTCTTCATTATTGAAATGTCATGTAAACTTATGTTTGAATCTTGTTTGAATAAATAAATCGATATATAAAAGTGAAATACAGAAAACGTACAAAAACAATACAAAACATATATTATTAATTATTACATTGTATTACTACTTAATGCTATTTGATACTCATAAACCAAGAATTAATTCGTTTTTTTTAATTATGTGCCCATACAATATTATTTAGCGAATTAAAAATCATTGATTGGAATTAAAAACTGTAGGACGTGTAAAATAAAATGTGCGGATAAAACAGGATATCTAATTCAGATCTTACAACATTTTATGAAATTGATATGTCACTCGATAATATCTGTACTTAGAGTAAATTGAGATCAACGTCAATCAATGAATGAAAAATGAATAGCATAATTTAAAACCTCGAATGGCGTTTCTGATTTTATCCCTTAGTTACTTAGAAAGATGACAATCAAAGAATGGCCCACGCCTTACTGATTCACGGATCAATCGCGAATCCTTTGAAAACTCCTGACTAATCAAGTCCATATGACTGAAGTCATATGATCTTAGTCATGCAGGTTTTATGCACTGATGACTAATACGCTCATGTCCATGTCAGTCTGATCAAATGGATTCTTTGATCTCGGAAGATTATGGAGCGATAACATGTATTAGCATACAATAGTCAGAAGCTTGATTGACAAAGGATGATTGATTTTAACTTGCATTAGCGAATTAATAATTGAATAATTCTTAAAAAGTTTGTCTTTAATATTGCGAAAAACAGGAAATCCGAAACGAGTGGCTATGTTTTAAATCGACACGAGTTACGAATTTCCTTTTTGCACGTGTCTCGTACGACGTTTTTTAGTACAGATGGCCCTCCGAAGTTTTGGACCTGACGTAAAATGATCCACTTCTCGCACTAGAGCCTAAAAAAGGCACCATATGTACTAAAACAAATATTTTGCTTCTTTTAGCCTCAGGGATATAATTATATTTTTCTGAATCGTCATAGGTATTTATTTTGAAATGAGACATTAATGAAGTCATGAGTGTTAAGGCAGATACGTGCGTTGTGTGCAATAACTACTATCTGGATAATATTTAAAAGTAAACCTAGTTTTATGCTTATAGGGCCAGAAATATTGGTAACGTAAGCGCAGCAGGTCCCACGGTCTGGCGTGATCAAATGACACGAAGTGCTCCTAGATAGGTAACGTACTTATTGCTAACGAAACGAACACTGTTTTAAATGTGTGAGAAGGTTTACATTTTTAATATGGGTAATAGCGAATTCGATGACACTTATAGCGTATCACGTGTTGTAATCAATAGGTCACATAACAATATAATTGCTTGAAAATTTTAAACTATTTTGTATCCAACTCGAAGGTACTGTGAACTTAAATTATTACAAGGTTTACCAATAGAAATGACAATGAATCAAACCGACTCGGAAAATTAGACAGAATTAAAAAGAAATTAACGGAATTTTTTGTATAGATACTATACTACATACCTATTTCGTTTATAAGAAAATAATGAAAAAAAATCTTTGCCCATCAATCAAAAGTGCCGCAATGAGAAGTATTTTAAAACTTGTCGGTTTTGCAAAAGGACTCCCAACAAAGTTAAAAAGTGTCGCCTCCCGCTTCCATATTATCCCATTTTTACTTTAGAACTCTGTTAATCCGATTTACATCTTGTATTTTTTATAAGGGACGTATTTAGAAGCAAAATCCGGGTCCCCTTTAATATGCCTAATATTAATAGTCCTAATATGAATTCGCATAACGGATTTGGCATAATTAATTAAGCATAATATTGAATACGCAAAATAATAAAATTCCATAATGCTTAATACGCATATTACTGACTATGCATAATTGAAATATGCATATCATTATTAAATATAACTTTATTCGTCCTAATATGGATTAGGATAAACTTAGAAATCAAGCGAATGAGGCAGATAAGAAAACCAAGACAGCAAGGTTAAGTTCAAAAGACTAATAAGCAGGAGCGACGAAGCGAAGTTGAAGCCTAGCTTTCGTCGATATCTCCTACACATCCTAATGAACACGTCAGATACAATCAATTAAATAAAACATTAGGTATTTAATAATCAATTTTATTAGTAACTAGCGACCCGCCTCGGCTTTGCACGGGTACTGTTATACCTACATAAAAACCTTCCTCTTGAATTACTCGACCTATTCAAAAAAATTCAAAAATAAGTAGGTATACATGTATGTCGGTCAATAAATTATGTCAAAACCATAGCATTAACTGCCTACGCACAACGCACAAGTAAAAAAAAAGTCTAAACTAGTTTTAATTTGGAAGCAATATATAGTATATAATAATATTATTAATACCTGCGTACTACTCGACAGTAACTTGGCAAAAATATTAGGTATATAGTATCGGTTTCGCTACGCAATCTATGATCGGTCATTATTATTTTATCTATAATATTTTATACCTTTCATTAAGTATACCAATTAGTATTATGCTCATCGTAATTATTCCATATCATCGTTATGATAGTTTACGTTATACGTAAATACATTATGCGTAATCGTTTATGCGAAATTATGCTTATGCCACTTAAATAGTATGCTTAACAACATTATGCCAATTTGAAGTATGCGTAATAAATTATGCGAATTAATATAGACTCGCAAAATTCAATTCAAATGGGATTGGAAATCATTTTTTATTAATAAACTGATGGAACCAATGTTCGAAACTTTTAGCTGACATATACCGTCCAGTCCTGAACCATTCAATATTAAGTAGGTAATACTAATAAAATAAACACAAAATAAATGGCTAAAAGTTGTATAGTCGGCTGGAATAAATAAACATGTAAAAGACGCGTTACGGTTGTGGGTGTGTAGTGGGAAACCTATGGTCGGCATCGAATATAATAACATGTGTGAAAGTAGACGTATATTTAAGTCACGCCTTAAATAGTGCCAAGATCATCATCATCAATATCAAAATTGCTTCTGCCAGAATCGTAGGCATGCGCAAAAAAACAAATTTCGCACTATTATCGTTTGCCCTGTCTTTGCTAGACTTCACTATCCTTGACATAACCTTATAACATTATTGCTTTTTAACGTTTCCCCGACCCCGATTAAAATCATACAGTGGAAAGCGCAGCGACCACAAAGTATGGAAGTGCCTCATAAAGCTTTACGAGCAATGTGCTTACCATGCCGGCATTAACGCGGACTTACTTTCTATCCATCCTGCTCCTCGTGTATTGGTGCGAGAGAGCCGGATAGATAGTAAGACGGTGTTAATAACGCGACGGCAGTTCATGGTATGGCTAGAGTATCTAAGACCTAAGCAAGCGCCCGCAGTACGTTTTACGACCAATAAATCGCTTTTCATCTCATTGCTTTCAAGATTGCAAGAGTATAGTTTGATGAACAAAATTAGTCATTAGAAAATAATTATATAATTATGTAGCGACCTTTTTGAATTTAATACCGTGTGTATTAATAAAACAATTAAATACCAATACACTTATTTTTCATAGAATCTGCGCTTAGCGCCTTTCACTGCTACTCAGAAAATACTTTTAATCAATTTTGAATAAATAGTGTAGGAAAAGCAATATAATTTTCCTAACTAGTGCGGAAAACTAAACTTTGCGCATGCTTCGCGTGCGTAAATTACTCTTTTTAAGGCATTGGTATGAAAAAAATCGTTCAATGCACGTGTAAAGACTTCTTTTTAACTCGGGTGACTGTCGCCCTCGTTTCAATCGGGCTCCAACTTTCACCCCGGGCAAAAATTGTTTGCTCTTGTATCGAAATGTACTATTATTTTATTTGGTGAGACCTTTTAATAGGCCTCTGGCCGGCAGGAGTTTAAAAGTTCGGTAACATTTTTTTACAAAATACGTGAATGAGAAAGCAATAATATATTGCAACCTTGTGCATTCAATCTTGAGAAATATGTGGTCTTCAATTAATGTTTTGCTTTGATTTTCTTAAGGAATGATACAATAGTAGGTAAAATTTAACTAAAAAGTTTGAAGTCCTATGATAAGAACCCACTAAAGTTAATATTACCCATTAATATTTTTACGAACAAACTAACGCGACATGCGATATGGGCTTATGTCAGTGATACTTACAGAAATGGTAATGCCGAGTTTTTGGACGAATGTATTGAAATTTCCACTCAGTAAATAAATAATATATGTGAGGCATGCCGCCTTAAGTCTGCTTCGAATATATAATGTGGCCACCAAAACGTGAGGAGACAAAAATGCTCCGTAACCAAATAAAATTGTATTTGCATGACAAATTAAGTATATTGCGAACAAATATATTGGAATGAATATAATTACAAGTACCTATGAACT
Source organism: Thaumatotibia leucotreta (assembly GCA_025490895.1). Classification (NCBI taxonomy): domain Eukaryota; kingdom Metazoa; phylum Arthropoda; class Insecta; order Lepidoptera; family Tortricidae; genus Thaumatotibia; species Thaumatotibia leucotreta. The sequence continues at coordinate 39,798 of JALPQI010005186.1, read as the reverse complement.
GAGGCGTTGTAAGCTACAATGTGGGTACCTACTCTATACACGTAACATGACTAAATGCAACAATATAAAAAACATAATATCAGTTTTTCAATAACAGTAGTAAGTGATGTTTAACAACTGTATGAAGATGAAGATACTTGGTTTACAATGTTTCCGCTCAAAACCTTGATGAATGGATGACATGTAACAATCTATTCAATTAAGAACAAAAACGATTTTGAATACCTATATTCGCGCAAGTGATCAATAATAGGTATCTTTAATAAAACGACTGCAATTTTATATTTGCTGTCGGACAAAGCCTCTGAACTAACAACTATTGCGAAGCCCAGTACAGGGACATTAGTTAGACAGCCGCTGGCCGGAAAATATAACTTGGCAGAACTAATGTGATGTCATAGCTTGTAGGAAGTCGGGACAATGAACGTGAAACAAAAACAGAGGCTTTAAGCGAATGAAAAACGACTGAATCTGTTTGTACCACAAAAAAGGAATTTCTCTTTATTCCCGATGCATAAGGTTCACAATTATAGCTTTAAATTATTGGATATGTTGCCTTTTGATAATGTATAATTAGCTAAATGAAGCTGGGGCCATGGTCATGGTTAGCTCGGGAGGCCGGCGGCTATTTGATTTGTACAAATGATTAGTTTCTATTGTCTTGTATTTGAATACTAATTAGTATAGTATTATTTGGCAAACAATTAGGAAAATGTATTTATAAATGCAGTTTCTTAATGATGGAAACTCTTCTTCCTACTTTTTACACATGAATAATAAGTCCTTTATTTTTACTTAGAATGATTGACGATTCGCTTGGATTCGGCTTTAATTTCAAAACTATACCAATTTACCTACCTACATAAATTAAATTTAACTAATCTAACTAACCTAACCTAGTTATTCCCTTAGAACATGTACTTATTGAATAGTGTACGAGTGTAGACGCTAAAATATATGCATTTTGGAAAGACATCACAGGTACCATTTTTTTAATTTTACACATTAACGTTCGCTTTATTGGTTTTCAACGATAAAATGGGTCACTACCAGAAAAAAAATCCATAAACCATACCAATCCCTTTCCGCCGGTTAGATCACAGAACATAATTTGCCTCAATTAAAAGGTACAAAAAGTACCTTAATAATAAATCAAATCCAGCAGTTTGTGGCCGACGGGAACGTCAATACTGCCGGTCGTCGGGAAAACCAATTACGGAACCCAATGGGCCACAACGTCAAAACGTCAATTTTGAAGACGGCCAAATGAAAGGGGATTATTTTATTTCTTTTTTAAAGTTTAGATTATATGAACCTCGCATTTTTGTAACCGTGGTAATCACAATTTCGTGAGTCTTACATATACCAAGTGTTTTATAATTCATGTAGTCTTGTACTCTGTACCTTTGGGAATAAGTTTATGCCCGACCAATTTTTTTGTCCTTAATTTTATTATGAATCTTGACGGTTTTTCCTGAAATTGGCAATATTTTATTTATGTTATTATTTTACGTTCACGATATTCGCTAATAACTTAGTATTACCTATTCGGAGATATCATTGAAGTCATAATTGCTAGTAGACCTGTAAGTAGGTACTTATAAACATTTCGCATTCCTCGCCCTCCACAAATATACTAGCTTGTTCGTGTTTTACATAATGTATGTCATACATCATCATACATCATCAGCCTATGTTAGTCCACTACTGGACGTAGGCCTCTCCTATTAACTACGATTCAAACCCGAACAGGGTTTAACGTCACCTTAATCTTATACTTTGTAACGCTTTTCATGTAATAAAATAAATAAATAAATAAAATAAATAAATGCGTATAGACGCATTAGGAGGTAAATGGCCAAAATTGCCACGCTGGGCAAGCGGATTGGCGATCGCAGTAATGTGCCCACTATGATGACGTTGCTGCCCATCATCAATCTTGTAGAATGGTCAGTGACACTTCAATCCTTTACTCGACTTTTACGACACCCGCAGGAGGAGTTGGGGTGGTGACAAATGTATTCTTACTGCCGTCACCACACGGCATATAATGTGTGTACTTTATAATGTATGTACTTGAGATAAATTTACTATATTTAGTTCTTTTTCATCATTGTAAATAAACATTAAACCACTTTAAAAATACCATTCCCATTAGCCTAAATTGCACTTGTCGCCGCTGTCATTTGATTTAAAAAATAAGTGAAGTTTTTGAACAAATAGTAATGTCATGATGGTTTTCTACGAGATATGACAATTTATAAAGAATTCCTGACAAAAAGGGTTTCGATAGACAAACAGGCAGGCCGCTAGACAAAGAAGTGATCTCATGTTTTCCTTAAGAGGGACGGAGCCCTAAAAAAGCATATCCGTTTCCGCAGCAACAACCTCTCACTTCCTAATTAAATGTAGATTAATAGGAACCATTCAGGGCCCAATCTGTTCGCTCTTCGATCACAAAACGCTTTAACATTGCTCGTTGCTCGTAGGTCGACCGAGGCTTATTGACTGTAAGCCAATCGCAGATCGCTCCCATTAGACGGAGCATTTGGGTGAAGACAAATACAGTGTGTTAACATCATACTAGCTTTTATTGAAACCGAGGAATGCGATGCAGATTTTTAGCCAAACCGTGAACATTATTCGATTCAAAATGCTTTTTAAAAGTAATTAACTTTTTAAGAAAAGTTCATTGCTTCTCAATGAATCGTTAATTTGCACTTGACAAGTACAGATCGCTGCCACTCATAACGTTTGACAACTAAGCAGCACACGCGTTACATTGATCGTTCGGAGAAAATAAAATGAATTGTACGGTCAATTTAATGATTTGTCAAGTGTTAATACTTGAAAACGATTGCTAGTAATGCGTAACTAGTATGAAAAAAAAGCCACAAGTATGAATCACCATTGCACTGCGTCGTCGGGCCCAGTGTTTGACAAAGGCCTAAAAGGCCTAGAATCTGTGTAAACATGTTGCGTGACTACGCGCAACATGTTTATACAAAAGCTAAAAAACCGTTTTTAATAATATTTTTTAATTTAGAGTTGAAACTAAATTGGTAATTATCATTTCACCTGAAATACTTCCGCATTACATGGGCTTCCCACAATGATCGCCAAATCTGAAAGTTTTAATTGCGCCCCAAATCCATTGGTAAACTTCATCTAGCTGTACCCACTAATTTTAGTTGCGCTCATAATAATTATGTGCGATAGACATTGCGTGATTTTTTTTTACAAAATTTAACTACAGTTATGTATACACAAATATTGCTCTTAGGTACATGTAAAAATACCCTATTTCATAAGTAATCTACCTGCCAGTGGTGCTTCAAAAATGTTGTAAGCATAGTCTAGCTTTTCCTTTATAAGCTGCAACGGTAACTCATAGTGCAAAGTCTAAGAAAGGAAGTCTACAAAGCCAATTCAATTAGGGTTCCGCAAAATTAAGGAAATCGAGTGATTTGTTCCAATCAGCGAGGCTTTTGCTCCGCGTTATTGATGTTTACCTTCGATGTTTATTGTGTTCTTCGAAGTTTCAAGGAGTCATGTGCTCGGCTTTATTGGGGATCTGAACGAGAGGGATTCGTCTCCAGGGTACCAACAAATTATAAGTTTATAATAGTACCTACATTACGACACAAGTGCGAAAAATATGAAATTCGAAACGAGTGGCGATGTTTTAAAACACGCCCTGTGTTTTAAATCGACACGAGTTACGGATTTCGTTTTTGCAGTGTCTCGTACGACGTTTTTTAGTACAGATGGCCCTCCGAAGTTTTGGACTTGACGTAAAATGACCCACTTCTCGCACTATAGCCTAAAATGTACACCATCTGTACTAAAAAATAAATTATACCACACAACAAACAAGCTCCATAATTTCACTCTTTAAATAAATATAACAGTGTCTTGTGTGAAGAAAGGCACAAAAAAGTTTACGGTTTAACACTAATATGTAGTTATCCAATTTTAATTATTTATGGAAATCTATTGAAGAGGCATATGTTCAGCAGTGGACGCAGATATGCTGAGAAGAAGAAGAAGAAGATATAGTTATCATATTTCTTCGTAGGTACCTCAAATTACTTCGACCAATATGGGCCACCTATGGGAGCCGCGATTTATTGGAATAGGTCAGCATTTGAAAGAGTCATAAAGCATGGCTCGTTATGACTATTCACCTCTGCAGTATTTTGATCAACATTTTAATGTGACAGTAACCCTAAGCTAGATCTCTAGGTTAAAGCGGAAATATCTGTTATATAGACTATCCGTCTCTCTTTTATTAATACAGGTAGTAAAAGGCGGGAAGTATGTCTCGCGGCGAAATACTGTCGTAGCAATCGTCTGCTCACGTTTTTCAACCCATTCTCGTATTGTTCCGCTGCTAGCGTTTTTCTTTCGGGTAATAAACGAGCCACTAATATAAATATACTCCGGTAGGAAGTACCCAATTAATATAGACATGAACAAAGCGGCTGTCAATAATGATGTATCTTAATGTTTTTAACGTGATTGCTGATTAGCTAAATATCAGCTGTCTGGCTAGACGATCGATTCGTGACAAAGGGAATCCGGCTTGTTAAACATCACGTTTACACGATTAAGTTTAAGTATAGGCTTGAGTTTGAGTGTGCCGTGTGGTGACGGCAGTAAGAATACATTTGTCACCACCCCAACTCTTCCCGCGGGAGTCGTAAGTGTCGACTAAGGGATAGAAGTGTCACTGACCATTCTTTAATTTGATTGATGATGGGCAGCAGCGTCATCATAGTGGACACATTACTGCGATCGCCAATCCGCTTGCCCAGCGTGGTGATTATGGGCATTTACTTCCTAATGCGTGTATACGCATAGTTAGTAGGAGAGGCCTACGTCCAGCAGTGGACTAACATCGGCTGATGATGTGATGATGTGTAGGCTTGAGTAGCGAGCGTCGAGCGGCGCGACCGGCGGGGCGAGAAGCGGTGCATCGAGCGTTCAACGTTTGCATTTGTTTTACATCCATGTACCCCCCGCCGCACGGACCGCTGCCCGCTCCGCTTGAGCGTCGTTCAGTGTAGTGAGCAGCAGTGTTATTCACTAAGGAAACCGCCTTGCTAACAGCGCTGTGTCAGCGCTGCGGCAGCGTCGAGCCTAAAAATGATATTCACTAATGCACTTTAAACGACACTGGTGCTCGGCGACGAATGCGGCGTGAGCTGGAACTACACTGCGTCGAGAGTTACCGCCTACAGTTCGACGACGAGCTGTTCTACGTTAGTGAATACCGTTTTTCGCAGCGATGCGCTCTACGTCGAAGTAAAGGCTGTCTCGTCGTCGAGCTCGTTGATGAACGCAGCGTCGAATGTGTGAATAAGAGAATAGCATAGCTGGGTTGCTTCGATAGCCCAAGGGATTTGAACGGTGTGCACTCTGGCCACTCGCATACATTTATAAGTGTCTATAATGGACGCCACACGCCTTGTTCGAGCATCCATTCTGCACACTAAGCTTAAGACCTGATTTGATCGTTTTGCGGGCGTGCAGCGTCAAAAGCGAACGACCTATTTTTGCAGCATCCATTCAAAACACCAGCACGGGTTTCATTCGTTTAACATACACACCGCGTGCCACTCTCCGCTGTATGTCCTGCTCCGCTTTACGCTCCGCTCCGCTATACGCTCCGCTCCGCTGCATGCCCGGTTCGAGTGTCCTTATTACTGTATTAGACAATATTGATGTGTGTGTTTGATAGAAAAGAACAAACTTTACAATAAATTAAGTACCTACTCAGGTTTTGTATTATTTAAAATTTTATGAATAAGTGCGCTAGTACTACACTATGCTAATAATCATATAAGGTTTGGTCGTCATATATCTTGGTCGTGATACATATCGCCTAAACCTATGTTTCGCGAATACGCTGGTTGCGTTACATTGCGCGTATAAAAGGAAACATGCACGACGGTGTACGAAATGCGTTAAATGTGCGTGTAATGTAAAACGACTACCACTGCGGTGGTACCCCTTGTACGTGCTAGTAGCGCTTTCTGGAAAATAGGAAATATGTACTTGTACGTAGTAAAGTGCAGCCACTTTAGTACGTTGAATGAAACCACAAACTCATCCCATTCGCATGTTTACGAAGTATTTACGAGAAACGTGGATATTAAGCGTAGCTCCACATTAAACATTGCACTGTTTCAGTACAAATTCCGCGCATATGGGCAATTAGCTTCTTGTGAATGTTTTTATGAAAGCTCTGAATATATTATGTAGATATCTACCTAACGACGAGATCTATTAAGTCAACAATGAAGATCATCATCATATCATAACTATTCCAATTTGTATGGACAATTTATTAGATTTTCTCGCACAGATTTCATTGAATTATTTTACTCTTACGCATTTCGGCTTTGTCCAATGGCTAGGACAGCCTGTATAAAGTAAAAGCGGTATAGTGTACAATGTTAACTTAAAATGAAGGGCTCTTTAAATATAACATTACATATAATAGGCGGTCTCATCGCTAAATAACTTCAAAACAACCGGTAACTGATCTAAAGCGAAAACTAACAATACTAGTGGGTCATTGGCTATGATATTAGCGTTTTGTATGGAGAAATTTGAGGTTAGCCCAGGACCGGGACCAGTGGCGTACAAGAAGAGAGGCCTATGCTCAGCAGTGGGCGAATAACGGCTGAATATGATGATATGATGATGGAGAAATTTATGGAAAGTCTATTAACCTTTTGGACGGCAACGACTGATATATCGGTACCGCAGATTCAACGCCAAAGACCGATATATAATATATTCAGAGAAATATAGACCTACACACATGCGATTAAAATTCTATTTCAGTTTTTTAGTTAAATTTTCCACTAATTAGGTGCTGACGTCACAGCGATTTCGCTTGTTTCCAGAAGGCAGTAGATATTTTGGTCGTAAATAATGTCCTCGATATCCACAGAGTCACAAACGCCGCAATAAATCCTGCCTCGCCTAGAACTTTACAGTTGGCGGGAGTTTAGGTCAATAGTAACATAATGTATTAATTTCAAGTTTAGTGACAAAATAAGGATTTCTAATGGTTCGAAATAAACAGTTTTTATTTTATTTAATACTCATAATATACCTACAATAAGCAATAAACATTCAAATTCAAAGATAAAGGTATTTGGGTCAATCACAAATAGGATACGTTATATTATTAGCTATTGTATTCCTTGGAAATATATTTGCTGCTGCTTCTACTTGTCACGATCACGACTCTATTCATACATATATCGGGAACCCTAATGACAGCCGAGCTAAGAGGGGTAGGATTTTAGTTATCTGCCTCCTAGCTACTTGTTACTCGTTACTAACAGTAGGTACTCAGAATCTTGTATCTACGCATCTACGCAGTAGTAGAAAACGAATGGAGAGTTCTAAGCTTGCGTCCATGCATAGATGCATACCCCATAGAAATAACTTTCTTCGTAAGAATGTAAACCCTTCACATAACAAGACAAGAGTGAATCGTTCTATGTCTAACACGGGAATGAATCGATGAACACTGCAGTAGTGACCTTTTATACTGTCAGGCCACCAGCCACCTGTTCATAGGTTGGTATCATCTACCTGCAAACCTGCATGGACCAAGCAAAGACCACTCCAAGCAAAACATTGCTTATCGTTTTCTAGATTTAGTAACTCATATCTCCGACACATATATATTGCACACAAGTAATTAATGTCGTGGCAATTAGAATGCCCCAAATACCCCGATGAGGTTTGCCTAAATTTATTTAAAAAGATATACTCGTATACTAAAAAATAAGTAAGAAAACCCGACAAATTACAAGGATACCTCATTTAGATAACTATCTAAATTGCAGGTTGAGTGGAAAATTTATAATCCTTTGTTCTAAAGAGTTCAATTAATACGTCTGTCCGTCCATCACGATCGAATCCAGTTCGTGCGTTTTGTAACCCCAATCGCAATCGATCGTTACCATTGTACTATTGTTTGAAAACAGTATGCAACTTTAGGTGCCTACTACAGTATGTAGATTTTTTTTGACGATCCGTGTATGGGCATAATTGAACGAATTGTAACTGAAGAACTTCGCGTTACTCCATGAATATTGAATTTGCAACAGTTCCGAAATATTTTAGTATTATAACTAACGTGAGACTCAAATATATTAAAATATTATCGAACTGGTTTACTCACGTATTTAAGTCGATGATTGCTCGAACACCCTCGGCCAAAGCCCGACGCGTACTTTGAAATATCGGGTACTCAATAATTTCAATTTACATGGTACCTAAATATCCTGTTTTAAGTCCTACTAATATTATAAATGATCATGTTAGCTTAAAAACTCAGCATTTCATGGGTTTGTTAAGGTCATGTGAATCTCTTCGAGTTGCAATCGTCCGTAGGCTTGGCTAAGTGTTTACTCATTAGCCACCATTGTAGTCCCTATGAATATAAATATTGACAGAATTACTGTTGAAAAGCTTCTAGCTTCGTTTCATGATCATCATCATCATATGAGCTGAAACACATCCACTGCTGAACATAGGCCTCCCCTAAAGATTGCCTGCACCACACGCATTCAGCGGACTCCTGCGATTTTCACCAGGGCATCAGACCACCTTGTTGGGGGCCTACGATGCGCCTTCCAGTACGTGGCCGCCACTCGAGAACCTTTCCATCCCAACGGCCATCGGTTCTACGTGCAATGGGCCCCGCCGACTGCCACTTCAGTTTAGCGATTCGGATAGCTACTTATATCTGTTACTTTAGTTCTGCTGTGGATGGCCTCATTTCGAATACGATCTCGCAAAGAGACATATGCCGTGTGGTGACAGCAGTAAGAATGCTGTGTGGTGACGGCAGTAAGAATACATTTGTCATCACCCCAACTCCTCCTGCGGGTGTCGTAAGAGTCGACTAAGGGATTGAAGTGTCACTGACCATTATTTGAGAAAAGATTGATGATGGGCAGCAGCGTCATCATAGTGGACACATTACTACGATCTCCAATCCGCTTGCGCATCGTGGCGATTATTTATTTATTTATTTATTTATTTATTAAAACAAAAGTTTACATGACATTACAGTAGAACAACAATGCGTCATGAAACTAAAATTATACAATTATAAAAAATATATATACAATACAAATACAAAATAGAATATAGACATAAAAAAACACATTAATTAGATTTAGGCGACACAACTGCGTGGCTCCGTTGCGTCGTCTGAGCCGGCGTCGTAGGGTTCTATGATTATGGATTATGGGTATTTACCTCCTAATGCGTCTATACGTATAGTTAATCGGAGAGGCCTACACCCATCAGTGGATTATAATAGGCTGATGATGATGATGAAAGAGACAATTAGCATAGCCCTACTAGCTTCGTTTGTGTGTCTGTAACAGCTGGTCCTCCAGTGTATATTATTTTATAATAAAATATTTTAAAATAAAAATAAAACCGCCTTCAAAAATTCGCCCAACTAAAAAGTAAAAAATAATTTTGGTTTCTACTTCTTAGGATTTCCTACCCAAACCTTTAAACCTTTTACCCTATTCATTGAAATAAAATATTATGGCTAGGTATCCTACAGATTTCTTAGAAGTCGGTGCCAAGCCAAATAAGTTAATAGGTATATATTAGATAGAGCTTTGTAACTTACTGTCATTCCGATTATGTTTTTATCAACAGAATGATCTACCTCAGTCATTTTGATGAAAGCATAACCGGAGTGACAGTAAATTCCAAAGCTCTATCAAATACAGTCATATACTCGCGAAGTGAATATATTTGGCTTGGCACCGACTTCTAAGAAATCTGTAGGATACCTAGCCATAATATTTTATTTCAATGAATAGGGTAAAAGGTTTAAAGGTTTGGGTAGGAAATCCTAAGAAGTAGAAACCAAAATTATTTTTTACTTTTTAGTTGGGCGAATTTTTGAAGGCGGTTTTATTTTTATTTTAAAATATTTTATTTTTTGCTTTTTAGTAGTGTAAAATCGTTATTTAGTATGCTCTAAATAATTATAATTAGAATGTACTGCACTGTAATAGTCCAGAAAACCTGAACTGGATAACTTAAATATTCAATGAATTATCCCATTATCAAGGAGACATACATTGTATCATCTGCAGGTATGAATAATTTCAAAGATTATAGGTAACAGCCTTAGCATGCCTATATTATTTACAGAATCACTAACCGCTAACCAACATGTCATAACTACTAAACAAACACTTGAATATATCTCGAAAATGTATGACAGTTGTTATATTCAAAGAATTATCCTCCAACTCCTAATCGTTAAGAAGTTATACCTTCCGTACATGAGACTATGACCACCTAAAGACAAATACTCAAATAGCTTCCAAAATACATGAACTATGTTATATTTAAAGAATTATCCCCCAACTCCTAATCTCTAAGGAGTTGTACCTTCCATCATCAGCTCACCGACATGAAAGGATGACCACCTAAACGCAAATACTCGAATAGCTTCCAAAATACATGAAATATGTTATATTCAAAGAATTGTCCCCCAACTCCTAATCTCTAAGGAGTTGTACCTTTCATCATCAGCTCACCAACATAAAAGGATGACCACCTAAAGGCAAATACTCAAATAGCTTCCAAAATACACGAAATAGGTTATACTTAAAGAATTATCCCCCAACTCCTAATTGCTAAGGAGTTGTACCTTCCATCATCAGATCACCAACTTAAAACTTTCATGACTAGACGCAAATACTTGATTAGTCTTCGAAAATAAATGAAAAATGTCATGTGTGCCTACAACATTTGAAGAGTTCCCTCGATTTCTCCAGGATCCCATCATCAGATCTGAATTCGGTGACAATGGGACCAACTAGAAGGTATACCCTTTCAAACAAAAAAAGAATTTTTCAAATCGGTCCACGCGTCTTCGAGTAATCGGGGAACATACATAAAAAAAAAAAAAAGATTTCGACGAATTGTAAACCTCCTCCTTTTTGAAGTCGGTTAAAAACATCATTTACATAGAATAGGCAACCTTTCAAATATAACGCCGTATTTCACGACCAGACAGATTTTATCGGTTCAAGGCCAAAGGAAGTCTGATTTGTATCTGAATGTTACTGAAGCAACAGCCAAAGCAACGGATATGTGTCTTACAATTAGACTCTAAGTGCCTAGCAACTTCCAATCTGAAGGTTGCAGATTCAAACCCCGGATCGTACCCGTGAGATAGTCTGAACATGATCACTATGATCAGGATCATATTTTGTAATTTCAGCCGGAAGACGTCCACAGCTGGACAAAGGCCTCCCCACAATCCACAATAAACTGCCACTCTTCCTTTATCAAAGGTTTCCTGTGACCTCAACCAGATCGTCTGTTTATTTAGTCTTGGGCCCTCTTTTATTCGGCCAGCCAGTAAAATTTCGAAAAGAATTCACTCGCGCACGAAGAAAAAACCAGGGCTCGGATACCGGTTTTTACACCATACAAAAGAACGGTTCGAATTTCGTTCTTTTCTGATCTTCGGTATATCAATTCTTTGTTAATGGCGTAATTTAAAAATACGACGTTGGTAATTTTATAACATTTTGAGTACTACATAAAGATTATAAAACATTTTAAATATTGGGCTATTTCGAGGTTCCCGAAAAAACCGGTTCCGAGCCTTGGAAAAAACTCACCAATAGGTCGCTGCTCGTTCATCGCCGTTACAAGTGTACTATTAGGAATATTCCTGTCACGGAATAACTACATAGTTGTCACCGAATATCCTGATTTTTTTTTATGTTGGCACAACAAAGTGGCTCAACTCCGGCGGCGGTAACGAACAGGAGACAATCAGTAACCTGTTAATTGCCACCGCCTTGCTGGCCCGCTAGATGATTCTTCACGCTTTGCTTAAAGATTAGTCCTACTCTGTACGTTGTCACCCAACATCGCAACAATATCATCGCTGGAACAGTTTCTGAAGTGGTTCTCGCGCATAGTGCCCTCTTCTGATACGCCCTCCAGTGCCCGATCGCAAAATCATATTAACTCGCTCTGTCCGCTTTCGAGAGGTTTTATTTTCAAGCTCCATTGCAGTGGTTGTGTGCTAATTTCAATTCGAATGAAATTCAATACTTCAGTTAGAGCAGCAAATAAAATCCGGTCAGGTATCAAATCACAGCCAATTGGTACTCGTAGTTTGTAAAGCAACTGTGTAGTGGAAATACGAGTATATATGTATGTATGTAAATTCTTTATTGTACACAAAACACAGGTAAAAATACACATTTATACAAACATTTTGACAGGTACAAAGGTGAACTTATCCCTGTATTTCATCTCTTCCTGTTAAACTTTGAGCAAAGGAGTTGTCTATAGGAAGCAAAACATCTAAGACAAACATACCGTATACCGTGGTGAATGTATTATTTGTGTAAATGGTTTTAAATAATTTAACATGTTTACTGCTGGGCTAAATAGCTGGGCTTATAATTGCCTACAATTTCAAGGCGTAATATGCTAGATAAAAACAGATAAGAAAGATATCGATACTTACACTATACGTAGACATTAATATTTGACATAGGCTACCTACTAGAAAAAAAGGCACACTTAAGAAAGGGACAGATAATTTTATTTGGTACGAGGAACGGAGAGACGTAAGAGTAAATAAATTAAGCACAATAGTCATAGATAATATGAACAACTGTAAATAAATTGAATTTAACCGAAATTATAATTCAAATAAAATCGTTTATTTACGTCATTCATGAAATGTTGTTTCAAACCCAGTGAACTGTAGAAATGAATACGATATTAAATGAATTCCAGCAACAGAAGTTAATTAAAACGATGCAATCACTTATAAACACTATCTAGGTTGTTACACTGGCGAGCCTCCCGCTTCACTCAATCCAATAATGAGTTTTAAATGAAATGTTCGTTATTTCGTTTTCCGGAATCGGTTTTTATGACAAATGAAGAGACGGTTTTTGTGAGCGGCCCTACGGAGAATATCGAAATCGCAAATTTCGAGAATTTGTCTCTCTCACTCGAATGATGCCTTCGTTGGAGTGGTAGAGAAAAATCATAAAAAAATTCGCGGTAATACAAATATAGTATTAAAAAAACTTTCACTTAACTACCTATAAGCTTTAATGGAGTTGTTGCACTAGCCCAAACGGGAACACCAGGTGCCTATTTCTGGAAAGCTTGTAACTTTTAATACAAGCGGAAGTCCTAATCTGATTAATAATGTTAAAAAGAGACTTCCATTTGTAGTACCATAGCGTTCGAGAAACGGGCCCCTGGACACACTTTCCGCTTGAATCACAATCCCCGGATAAATATATCAGTCAGATAAAATTATCACTATCCTTCTCCCCACGCTTATAAAAGAAAAGTACAGCTAATATTATCTAACAGTTATCTCACACATGTATTTTTTTTGAGTTTGGTGAAACAGGCCCTTAGGCACTGGTCTCACCGCGAGCTACTAAGCTATGAACTATCGGCTATAAACAGGAACAAAAGATACGCATGATGTGTAAATAAAAGAGACACGGCGATACTCGCCCGGCGGTGATAGCTGATAGCTGGGCGAGTCTCGCCGTGTCTCTTTTATTTACACGATATATATATCGACCCGACTTTCACGTCCTCTTTGATTTGCTCGATGTAATGAGGGTTTTTTCGAAAACGTATGCCACTAGTTGGCGCCACTTAGCCGTAAGGTCCCGCTAAGAAACACAATTCTTCTAGCTCCATAGAAAAACTAATTAAAGGTATTTTTATTTTTTTATATAATTTTATTAACTCTTAACTCGTACAAAACATTTAAACACGAAACTATAGGCGCTCTAAGAATTTAGACAAGTCATGTTTCTGGACCTGAGTCCTCAGCGCTGCCGCCCTGGTGAACGTCATTTCAGAAAACCCTCATTATTACTAATCACTATAGTACTTATTTAAAAACTTTCATAGATAGGTTTTTGGCTTAAAACTTTTACTTTACTTCTCTAATTTGAATGAAATTCACCACAAGACATCCGACAGTCCAGCTAGACAGCAGACGTCCATTAGGCGACCTCGTTAGGCCGGCTCAGCCGAATGTGCTTCGGTGATCACATGCTCGCTAAACGGACAAGTGAATTCATATGAGACTATCAATCGCCGACTAGTTACTACGAGTAAATTTAAATACAGGGTGTAAGTCTAATGCGGGCGAATCTCTTAAGGGGTGTTAGTTTACGATATAATAAGTACATTCAAATAACTTTTACTCAAAATCAGAGCAACAAAATTTTCCATACAAAATGATTCGGCGCGCAATGTAAAGCAATATACGCGAGTTAAGCACTCGTTGACAGCTAATTTCAAATGCAGGTGACATAACTGCCAAATCCACAATAACAAATGTTCGTTCCTACATTGCTGCTCCGATAATCTTAAAAAAATTCTGTGGGGTCTAAATTAAGAGTAACTTAAAAAAAACCTTGTAATCCATGATTACACTAGTGAATCCCATGCCTGGTTTAATTGATCGCCCGTATTAGATTTACACACTGTATAATAAATTGATTTATTTCATTTTAACCTTATATAGATAACAAGTGTGAAATCCACAGGGCAGGCTTCGTCAAATGTAAATTGATGATTTATTGTTTAATTGAAACAATTTTTTCTAATTTGTTTTTATTTTATAAATTATACTCTTCAAAAGATAATATGTATGATAATATGTATGTTTTCGAGTTTATAGGAAATGCGTGAGGCATAAACGTGGGCCATTAATTTGTGCGCTTTTAACACCACTGGTTTCTTATTGCCATCACCTTGTGGGGTGCGCACCAAACTTTGAGAAACAGACTGTTATATAATTGTACGGCGGCCTTCAACAGATTCTGTTTAGTAGTAAGCTTTACTCATCGTTGACTAGAAACACTAAAATTGAGAAATCCCTTTCTCCATTTTAGTGTTTGTGATCGACGTGTAAAGTCATTCATAAGATATTTACCGATTATATTTACCGAAAATATTCAGTTGTATGTTATAAACAAAATAGTAATATTGTTTGGCCAGCACAATTAAAATGTGCTATGATATTCAGACGTGCGCGGTTAGTTCGGAAATTTGTAGAAGCCTTCTTGCACCATCAGTCAAACAACTCTGAAATAAATATTTTTCTCCCAAATCTCGCCGGCGATCTATCGCGATTGGCAAAATGATCTGCTGAAGTTTTAATCTAAAGCCGTTCGTACTTGTGTTGCATCAGATTGCACCATTGACATTGCGCGCGAGGTTGATGTCCATTGTTTTAAGCAACCCCATTCACCGGCGATCTATACGAAACGAGGCTTGTGAACTAGATGGTAGATATGTTTTTAAATCGACCATGCTTCATTGTTCGAATTAGATTAACCGTAGAACCTATTGTAATTATTATTAATGTGTCTTATTGTTTTCGACTGCAGTCTGAAAATGAAAACGGACCTTATAAAGTAAGCTTTGTACCTATTTGCATATTCAATAACTTCACTTTTCTTTTCAGATATTGAATCCAGATAACTCTTCATAATAAAGAATTAGTCTGTGCTTATGTTATTAAAACGATATATAAATTATCAGAAAGCGGCAATATCGTTAAGCCCGTTTTTAAATTTTTATTTTGAGATAGTTAGTTTACAAGCAAATTAACAAAAGCACACCCCAAACCACAAGTAAGTAGAGTAATTGGTAGACAAACTACCAGAATGATTAATAATGAAATATTAATTATAAATATAAGATACCAAACAAAAAAACATCCATTTCATCAATGTCTAAGGTGGGAGATCCGACATTGGTGAACTTGGTCTTTTTTTTTGTTATATGACATCTTATAATATCTTATGTGTTTTAGGTAATATGACTACTCTACGCTTTTAGCGCAAATAAATTTTTTTAATACAATTATTTGAATTGTTTCACAAAACCTTGAATGAAATATTAAATGAATACATAGCTTGTAAAAAATAATATTTGTATTGGCAGAAATCGACCCAATAATGGTATATTTTCGATTTTTCTTATATGAAATGTTTAGTTCGAAAGTCGTAAAGATACTTTGAGGATTAAATTAGGATAGAACCATTGTGCGCAGATTTTTTTCCATATACATAATTATACTAAAGTTAGTTTCCACATATTTCACATGGATTCAAATGATGGAAATATGCGAGTCTTACCCAATATTAAATGAAGGAAAATAAAAAATATGTGACCAACCAGCACTGACGCAAACTCATTATTTGCAGAGCAGTTAAGATCATGTACCGTGTCTAATAGACAAAGTGGACACCACACTTTGTGTAAATATGGAACCTCGGACAGAATTTCATATAGTGGTATGACGTAAGTATAATTGAAACAAAAAATAATAAAATTTTAGGTAGGCTTACTTTGGAAAATGAAATATGTAGGTAGGTGTTTCTATTTCCCGGCCTACTTTTTTACCTTACTCGTAACCAAACTGACCTTATTTACGCGTAACTGGCATATTTGGGTACGGTTAGACTAAACTTTAAAAAAGACGGGCGATGCATTTGCATTTTTAATAGATGCAGTTAGGTACCTATCTCCTAACAATTATCTACGACTGTAGTAATTATATCAGACAGATGAAACCGGAAAAACGGTCAAACTGACACATGTAAAATAGTTCTATCCAAGACTATACAATGAACAACAAAATTCCAAAAAAATTAAGTCAACGATGCATAAGTTCTAGGCGTTGGTGTCAAATACTGGTATAGTTCGGGAAATATTATTTGACCGACTGTTATCTTACTTACGACCTTTCGTTTTGAGTTGACACTTACTAGACAATCAGCAGTCGAGCACTTTTCTATTGTTAATGATTCGAAACAAAAGGGCGTAAGTAAGATAAGAGTCGGTCAAATAATATTTCCCGAACTATATTATGATCAACTTGGTGTCATACACTTACAACTGACAGGTCAGTCTTTTTATTAATGTAAAGAGGTTTGTCAATATTTAATATCGTTTATTATTATAAAACATCCATCCCCAAATTTATTAATATTGTATGCAACGCTATATTCTTAATATAGACGTCGGCATTACGTTATGTTATTTGCCATATTTATTGGCACGGGCTTTAATAACACCCTCAAATACATGTTGCTGTGTCAAAGTTCAAATAATACGATTCAGATTCAGGCTTTGCCGGGCGCCACCTCACGTAAGCGCCATTCTCTTTTGGACAATATTATGGAATTCCAGTACGCCGGGGGAACTTTTTCCTCGAGGCGACATCCAATTTTTCTCCCGCGTCTACTTCCCAGCAATATTTTATTTATTGATTTACATAATCCTTTTGGGAATCATGAAATTTTCTTCAATGAAACTCGTTGAGATTTATGCTTCAGGTATTTTAGGTGTTTTTGACGGGTGGCGCGGGTATAAGAATTACTAGCTTTGTGATTGTAAAATTGAAAGTAAATACTGTGGGAAAGCAAGTTTTGATAGACCCCGTAGCCTAGTTGGTATTGACCCTGCCTACGAAGCTGGAGGTTCTGGGTTAGAATCCCGGCGAGGGGATTATTTGTGTATTTATTTATCACAAATGTTTGTTCCTTGGTCATGGATGTCTATGTATTTAAGTAGTTATCTAAATGTATCCTATCTATTAAATATATCGCCGCTTGGTAGGTACTAACACCACAAGCGTTATTTGATCTTACCGTGGGACTACGTCGATTTGTGTAAGATGTCCCAAGATATTTATTTAAAGGTAAAGCTCAATAGAGCAATAAGGAGTCGAACATACTAACATGTTTACCTTAACTGTATTACTTCAGCAATCTTAAACACAAAACACATGTGAATTGTTTTTCACACATACAGTTTTACATACATGCGAGTTAATTTCCAAAGGATCGCATGACATGCAGGTACGAGTATATGGATAGAATGTGCAGTGGCAGAAATGCAAATCTGCAAGGTGTTCTAATTTGAGCCAAGAGCGCGTTAAATCGTCAGGATGCGAGAGAATATTAGATCAGCTAGAAACGTCTTTAAGCATATTTAGACGAGCTCATGTAAACTAAGCTAATCGTGTTAGATTCCTCAACTCAACATTGAAACATGCAAACATGTGCTACGTTGCGACGATGTGATTGGAATAAAAAACAAATCCTTATAATGTAGCTCCATTGGGAAGAGTAGCTATTTGCCACATACCCCAGATGGTATAGTTACGCCACTGGACCGAAGAGCTGGCGACTTCCTCGCGCAACGCATCAGTATTGCGATACAGCGAGGAAATGCCGACAGCATCCTCGGTACAATGCCACAAGGGCCAATCTTAGATATTTGGGTTTGGGAAATGAAATTCAAACATGAAATAAATAAATAATTGCCTCTCCGTCAGGTTCTTAAATAGTCGGGGGAAGAAAAGTTTTTGGTCACATTAAATCCTACAGTTTCGGAAGCTTTTTCTAATAAATATTTAGGGTATACAGATTCACACCATGCAATAATCCCCAGTGCCGCGCGAGAGCTTCTCATCCAGTCGAGGACTTGAAGGTCAATAATTGGAACAGCACGTTCAATAATTTCTACCCTCGAGATTATGCATTCATTCTATTGTTTCAAATGATTTATAATTAAGGAAAAAAAAATCCCCAGTTTTTTCGTAAATCTTATACAAAAAAAACTATGCCTTATTTTTTTTTCCTTATTTGATAAAAAATATAACTTACAAAATCTTGCGCAATTCGAAAATTTGGTCATTGGACCAAAATAAAGATATAAACGTCTTAGTCACTTTTCTCCGCGGTGACACAGTTGCATCTATTTTTTTTTCACTGTTATTATTTTATTTTGCTTATAAGACGTTTCAATGAAAACGTACAGCCACGATGATCTATTTCTTAGATAATGTGTTTATTAACACGCAAAATAAAAATAAAATATTTGAAATACATATATTAAGTGCTTTACGAGCAATCGACATTAACAGCTATAATCTTAAAACGAATATTTTTTAAATCCCGCCTTCCCGCGCATGTGCCTACGATACGTGTGCGGCGATGCCGTGCGCTGTGCGTGAAAGAGAGAGGTATAGTTATGCAGGGTGTCCCACGGCGATGCCACATGAAGGGAAAGTACCTTAAATATCATAGATAGCGTATTTTGCTGAAAAAAGACTTTATTTTATTCTTAAAACTTAGTAAAATTGCATTCAAATTTTTTTGATTTTTTTGAAAAAAAATTGTATGAAAAAAAAGTTTCGCCTTGTCAAAGGAAACATACCTTAATTATCGTAAATGAGCATCTTACAGAAAGAAGACATTATTTCGATTTAAAAAACAAATTCCAACTTGTCTCCACATTTTTTTGATTTTTTGAAAAAAAAAATTGTATGGAAAAGAAAATATCGCCTTGTCAGAGGAAACATACCTTAATTATTGTAAATGAGCATCTTACTGAAAGAAGACATTATTTCGATTTAAAAAATAAATTCCAGCTTGTTTTAATTTTTTTTTATTATATGAAAAAAAAAATATCTCGACGTCGGAGAAAAAATACCTTAATGTCTTCTTTCAGTAAGATGCTCATTTACGATAATTAAGGTATGTTTCCTCTGACAAGGCAATATTTTTTTTTTCAAAAAAAAATCAATAAAATGTGGTGACAAGTTCGAATTTGTTTTTTAAATCGAAATAATGTCTTCTTTCAGTAAGATGCTCATTTACGATAATTAAGGTATGTTTCCTCTGACAAGGCGATATTTTTTGTTCAAACAATTTTTTTCAAAAAAAAATCAAAAAAATATGGAGACAAGTTCGAATTTGTTTTTTAAATCGAAATAATGTCTTCTTTCAGTAAGATGCTCATTTACGATGATTAAGGAATGTTTCCTCTGACAAAGCAATATTTTTTTTCCATACATTTTTTTTTTTTTAAATTAAAAAAATGTGGAGACAAGTTGGAATCTGTTTTATAAATCGAAATAATGTCTTCTTTCTGTAAGATACTCATTTACGATAATTAAGGTATGTTTCCTCTGACAAGGCGATATTTTTTTTTTCATACAATTTTTTTTCATAAAATAAATAAATAAATAAATATAAATAAAAAATACGCTATCTATGATATTTAAGGTACTTTCCCTCCATGTGGCATCTCCGTGGGACGCCCTGTATATACAGGGTGGTCCAAACCTAGACGACAAAAAATTTTTTTTAGGTTGCCTACGTCATGGGCTATCAGAATATACCCCATGTATGTTAGCCGATTTTTTTGTAGTTTTCGAGTTATGAATTTTTGAAAAATTTTTTTTTGATTAATTCTGGAATTAAGAAATTTATTGATAAAAATAAACTATTAGGTTTTTTTCGTATTTTCTTTTAGTGAAAGTATAACTACAAATAAAGCATTTACTGAAAAAAAAATAGCGTCCTCACTTTGATACAAGTAGGATAAAAAATACCAAATTCAACATCTTACGTTAAAAACGCATCAAAATAGCATTAATGTGCGTAAATAAATAAAATAAAACATATCCCAAGGATTTTTGGTAATCTAAACACTGCCCTAGACCTTAAACCTTCGTAAAAGCAAAATAAAAGTGATACTTAATGATGAGGATTTTTCGGAGTAGTCGGTCAAATAAACTTAAAAAAAACTTTTAAATTTTTAATTTAAAAATAAAGTAAAATTTCGTCTGTTTTGTTGTTCTTATCAATAAACAAAGACAGAAAATACCACGAAAACTCAATTTGGGTAGTTATTCAAGTAATTTTTTACTACTTTTTTAAGTTTATTTGACCGATTACTCCGAAAAATCCTCATCATTAAGTACCACTTTTTTTGCTTTTACGAAGGCTCAAGGTCTAGGGCGGTCTTTAGAATACGAAAATTCCTTAGAATATGTTTTTTTTTATTAACGTACATTAAATGCGTTTTTAGCGTAAAATTTTAAATTTGGTATTTTTTTATCCTACTTGTATCAAAGTGAGGACGCTAATTTTTTTGTCAGTAAACGCTTTATTTGTAGTTATACTTTCACTAAAAGAAAATACGAAAAAAACCTAATAGTTTATTTTTATCAATAAATTTCTTAATTCCAGAATTAATCAAAAAAAAAATTTTCAAAAATTCATAACTCAAAACTACAAAAAATTGGCTTACATACATGGGGTATATTCTGATAGTACATGACGTGAAGAATCTAAAAAAAAATTTTTGACGTCAAGGTTTGGACCACCCTGTATACATTTTTGAATAATTGTAACATCTCATTTTGCGTGGGGAACACGTTCACTGCGGGACTGCGGGACAAATCGTAGTGAACTTTAATCTGGTGCGGTTGAGATCGAATCAGCCCAAACCTAATCTCATTTACAGTGCGGGTGAGGTCCAATAGACCTCAAATTTCAGCAGTTACTTAAACCTTTTATAATTTTGCCTAGACAAGGATTAGGTGTTTTCTTTTTTGTGGTCTTCATTTGTCAGTAAATCTTTAAAATACACTTAGCGTCGCCCTTGGGTCTGATCTCTAGTTAAAGAAAAAATACCTAAACAATTTTTGAGGTCTGTTAGGCCTCAAAACGCACAAAATTTTTTCTAAGTCTAGTGAAAGGAATGGCAGTTATCGCTGAATTATCGATAAAACATCATCGCGTCGACCATCTTCGATACAATGTCTCAGACGCCATTTTTTACCGACTTCCAAATTTAAAAAGTAGATTATCAATTCGTTTAGTATGTAATTATTTTTTTTTATGATTCTTGTATGATGATGGTCAACGAGATATCGGGTCGGGGGTCTCCTCAAATCTTAAAATCATACGTATTATGCTTATTGTAATATCAGTTTTTAAATAAAACAGCAACCATATCTAGCTTGGTCTAAAGAATCCATTTATTCAACTTTTTTATCATAGACAAACCAACAAAACCATAGACTAACTAAAACATACTACATCTCCCTTTTTCTAAAATAAAAGTTAAACATTGTAAGAATAAAAGTATAAAATGACAAAGTTAAAAAGCATTACAAATATAATCACGCAAATGGCAGGGCGGTCTAACCGCTCTGTTAGATGCACGTGGAACTTGATGAGCTGGCTCTCCAGTTGTACTTGCGGACTCCATCTCAGGAGCTGCAGCTGCATTTGTCTCCACCGTTGGAGGCTGAACAGCGACCTGAGACCAAGTCGACTGCACAATAGGCTGTACATTCTCATCACCCTTGCATACCTTAATGAACCATGTATTTCTAGTTTTTAAATTCCCATAACTGTCTTTAATTATGACAGATCGTGGATTTGCCTACTCTGTAAACCGTACCTGGTTTCCATGTGGGGCTATTTTCATTCTCCTTGTAAACTATCTTTTGCCCTTCTTTTAAAATGTCATTTCGGTTTTTTGTGTGTTTATCATAATAATATTTGTTTTTAATAACATTATCAGATAAACTTTTTTGTATGTCCGGATGTAATTTTGGCTTTAATAAAGCATTGTTAATAGGTAATTTCGTTCTACAAAGTCTATTGAATAGTAGTTGCGACGGTGAGCTGTTAAGGCTGACTATTGGAGTATTTC
Source organism: Thaumatotibia leucotreta (assembly GCA_025490895.1). Taxonomy (NCBI): domain Eukaryota; kingdom Metazoa; phylum Arthropoda; class Insecta; order Lepidoptera; family Tortricidae; genus Thaumatotibia; species Thaumatotibia leucotreta. The sequence continues at coordinate 17,172 of JALPQI010005186.1, read as the reverse complement.
TGTATTCTAGCAGAAACAATTCAATGTCAGTCTTGGTTTCGGCAGCCTTCTTCAAAAATACTTTACAGGTTTGTACTGCCCTTTCTGCAGCTCCATTGCTCTGATGATAATGAGGACTAGAAAATATATTCTTAAAGCCCCATGCAATACTAAAGTCACGAAAGGTTAACGAATTAAATGGCATGTTGTCAGAGTATAGTATTTCAGGGATACCATGCACTGCAAATATCCTTTTCAAGACAGCAATGGTAGCCTCAGCAGTTTTGCTATAAAGTTTGTGTAGCTCTATCCACTTTGAATAGTGATCAAACAAGGTTAAGTAGTCATTATTACCGTATTGCAGGATGTCTATTGAGACATGTTGAAAAGGCAGCTCTGGTTGTTCCCTTATCATCATTGGCTCTTTTATATTATTGTTGGAATATTTTGTACATACACTACACCGAGAAATGAAATCGTCTATTTCAGTACACATGTTTTTCCAATAAAATAACGTTTTAGCCCGAGCTTTAGTTTTTGACATGCCAAAATGACATTCGTGTAATTTTGACAATATTATTTTTCGAAGACGAGGTGAGACATAAAGACTATGGTTTATGAATATCAAACCATCCTCAAAACAGATGGAGTTTTTAAGCTCATAATAGGGTTTAAGTTCAGGTGATACCTTGGAAATTGAGTTCGGCCATCCGTTTTTATCGAACTCAATTAATTTTAATGCTAATGGATCTACTTGTATTTCTTGCCTCAATTGACACAGTATTTCATCTGACACATTCACACTATGCACTATGTCATTGAGATCAGGATCACAGTCGTGACTGGCCATGGAGCAGGCTCGGCTCAAAGCATCAGCTATATGCATTTGAGTACCTGGAACGTGCTTCATAGTTATGTCATATTTACTTAGCTTTAATTTAATTCTTTGTAGGCGAGTGGAGGGAATGTCATGTAGGTTTTTTTTCATTATTGAAATTAGTGGCAAATGATCTGTCAACACAGTGACCTTTTGACCATAAATAAATGAGTGAAATTTCTTACATGAGAACAAAACAGCAAGAAATTCTTTATCAATTTGGCCATAGTTTATTTCCGCCGGTGTCAAAGATTTTGATGCATAATAAACTGGTTTATTATCCTGTAGTAGTACGCATCCTATGCCAGTCTTGCTAGAATCAGTCTGAATGACTAATTCTTTGCATGGGTCATAAGTCTGCAAAACAGGATGCGTTGATAAAATGGTTTTTATTTTATCAAACGCATCGGTGTGAATTTTTTGCCATTCAAATATCGTATTTTTCTTTAATAACTCTCTCAATGGACTAGTGATCGTAGCCAGATTAGGAATGTAAGGTCTTAAATAATTGATAAGACCTAGAAGCCTTTGTAAATCAGACTTATTAGTGGGTCTGTCAAAATTCGATATGGCCTTGATTGCATCATCATCTGGACGGACCGTACCATTTTCAAAAATTTGACCTAGGTACTTAACTTGTTCAATCATGTACTGAAACTTCTTTTTGTTGAAACGTACATTGCATTCCCTTGCCTTTTCAAATACTTTAGATAAAATAGTTTGCATTTCTTCCTGAGTTTCTGAAAAACATAATACATCATCAATATAATTTACAACACCATCTATCGAACTAAATATTTCAGACAGACGCTTTTGAAATACCTCTGACGCTAGCACTATTCCAAAAGGTAGACGGTTAAACATGTATGTTCCAAACATAGAGGAAAACGTGCAATATTTTGACGATTTGTCAGTCAGAGCGATGTGCCAGAAGGCATCCTTCAAGTCTAGAACAGAAAAGAACTTGGCATTCTTGATCTTTGCTGACAAATCTTCTATAGTAGGAATGTAACAGTAATCTTTTATAATTGCATTGTTGAGATCTTTTGGATCTAGGCACACTCGTATAGACTTGTCAGGTTTTTCAATCACGACTAATCTGTTAACCCATTCTGAGGGTTCCGTAACCTTGCTTATTATGCCTAAACCCTCCAGTCTTTCTAATTCTTCTTGTAATTTAGGCCTTAACTTGAGAGGAACTCTATATGGGGGCTTAGAGGTGGGAATCGCATCAGCTTTCAATCTAATCTCATATGGATCATCGAATTTACCCAAACCTACAAATAGATCCTCATTTTCACGAATCAACTGTTGTTTTTTATTCTCCTTGTCTTCAACAGATAAAACCCTCTTTACTAAATTTAAGCGCACGCACGCATCTCGTGATAAAATCGGTACAGAATTTTCATTTCCTGCAATGCAAAATGTCTCAGGGTATACCTTGCCATTTACTTGTACATTGAGTGTAGCTAGTCCTTTGATTGGTGTCTTAAATCCATTCCAGCTCTCAAGTGTCGCCGCCGTGTCTTTGAGGTGGACGGGATGTGATACAATAATTTTCTCAAAAATATGTACTGGCAAAATACTCACATCCGCTCCGGGGTCAAGCTTGAATTGAACAGAATTGTTTCCAGGGAGTATTACCTTTTGGAACCAAGCCAATGAGTCGACATACATGCTTGAAGTAACAGACTCGACATAGTAATCAAAATCATCCTGTAGATTTACTTCATTTGCAACTTTACCAGACCGACACATTTTTGCAAAATGATGTTTTTTGTTACAACTAACACACGTCTTGTTGTACGCGGGACATTGACCGTAGTTATGATGGTACCTGCAGTTGAAACACGTCTTCTTCTGAGTGCTAGTGCTCCTGGGAACCGTTACAGCATTGATATCAGGTTTGTTATCTGTTATGTCTTTGACATGTAAGTTCGTGATTTCGGAAATTCTTAGTGATGAGACCACATCTTCGAGGGGTGGGTCTCCTTTTTTGATAAGCTTTTTTTGACAATCAATGTCGTTAGATCCCAATATTAGACGGTCTCTTAATATTTCATCTTTGTTTTTGAACTCACAATCACTACATAATTTTCTCACGTCCGTCAGATAATTGTCAAAGGTTTCTCCTGCTTTCTGATTTCTATTGTAAAATAAGTATCGAGAATGAAGGATGTTTTTCTTCGGGTTGCAATATTTTTCAAAAATTGCTAAGGTTTCGTCGAGAGTTTTTACATCTTCTGTGTTCACGTCAAATGTATTATACACGGAAAGAGCCTCCTCGCCTATGAGATTTAGCAAAATAGATATTTTCCTACCTTCTGTCACTTTGGAGAGGCCCGCTGCATCTATATAAATGTTAAATGCCTGTTTAAATTTCTTAAAGTTTTCACTTAAATTTCCCACCAGGGACAACTTGGAGGGCAAATTATACCCCGTCGACATACTCGACTGCGCCATGTAATATCAGTTTTTAAATAAAACAGCAACCATATCTAGCTTGGTCTAAAGAATCCATTTATTCAACTTTTTTATCATACACAAACCAACAAAACCATAGACTAACTAAAACATACTACACTTATCTATAGACATTTTTGTATTTTCATCAAAAAATCAAGCATTCTCATTCAAAACTGTCGCATTTGATGATCTGGAACTGCTGACGATGATTTGAACGGAACCCTTCAACAATGCATAGTACACGTCGTTTGCTGATTTTGATTTCCTTCGACTGGGACTGGAACTGAACTGAGTACCGAACCCGGTACCAGACTCGGACCAGGACCTAGACCTAAGTCCGAGTCCGAGGTTGATAAGTCGGTTTTTTTCTATTAAAAATCAAGTTAATCTAATGCATTGATGCCATATTTATTATTTCTAACTCGAGTAAATAAAGTTAGCGGCACAGTGGATGACATTATAAGGACAAAAGATTATTGACAAATAACTTCTAAACTATCAAACATTCCGGCTGCATGTCTGTGCAAATTGTGAACCACTTCTTTCTGCATGTTTACCTGATATATAGAGATGATATTATGTAGTAAATAAGGGATGATTCACAGTGTTTATATCTTATCTTACAGTACCGGTCAAAAATTTAAGTTCGCACCACGATTTTGATACAAATTCGACTTTTTAGGCTATCATTTTTCCAGCATTTAAGTTGACACTAGTTTTCAGCTAATATATATTATTACTGATTATTTGGTCAATCCTTTTTATTTAACCGTTACTTTCGAACAGCTCGGACACCCGAGGCAGCTGTGACAGCTTTTGGCAGCCATGCCCACGCGATGTTCATACTAATATAATAATCATCAAAAAATTACAATTTCACTTGCCTACGAATAAGAATTATTATCTGATCCGATGTATAAAATTGATCAGATTTTAAGATAAATTAATATTAAATAGCTCTTGAATCAGTAATAATTATATAAGTAAAAAAAATATTTTGCTGTAAACACTAAAAAAATTATCACTTGTAAGCCTATTTTGTATCGAAACTTAAACTTTTGACCGGTACTGTATAGTCTTTATCGACAACTATAGCCGCACTAACATCCCGCTCGGTGCGGCCGTGAGGTCAGTTTCTTGAGGCATAAATAAACCTCAGCCCGCACTGTGTGGATAAAATATCTACCGAGAGCGTTAGAGGCTTATTTCGAACTCATAATTTTTTTTTGTACCAACGAGTACGGCTTTGAAAAACATGAAGAAATGTATATTTGTCTTTATCGTACGCCTTATAAGTAAACGACGGCAGCTCCCGCACCACAGAGAAAACATAAACTTTTAGCCCCGTACCAGCGTTTAGTCGAGCTTGGGGCGGATTTACCTCAAACCGCAGTGAACGTGTTAAATACAGGCCCCTAATAGGTTACAAGTTGTATAGGTGCCTACATTTTTAATCGTCAGTTCAAAAACTGCTTAATACCTATTTATACTAATTTTTATTTAAGACGTATCTACTTCCTTCCTACGAAATTCCTTCTGTAATTTGACGCACCGCCCTGTCTACATAGTACCCCACCTACGTTTATCCGCTGCCCTGCGGCCGGCCGCGCATTAATGACGTCAGCGCCGCTCCGATTTATTTTAACAATAACCATTTCGAAAATTGTAGGAAATGCTTAGAGAATACATAGGGGATTTTTTTGGTATTGTGCCACAACTAATTATTGACAAAAGGTACATTAAAAAAATAAAATGTAGAATTAATGCGCCTGCACGTAAATCAGTTAAAACTGTAAAAAAAATAGTTAGCATTGAGTCACTGACGTAATTTTTTCTTTGGATGAGTATAATAATTGTCGGGTCATTATAGTAAAAAATCACCATTTGTTTAATTTCTGTTTGATTGTTATGAATTTTTAAAATTATTTTATTTTTTCTGACTATATCAACGATTATTCAGTGGTGACTTTTTAAAATATTGTCTTAAATATTCAGTTAGGCCCCTCGGATAATAAATCCCTACTGTAGGATTTATTGTTTATTTTTATTAAACAATTAAATATTAATATTGATTTTATGAAAAAACCTCCACACATTTATCAGGGATAATTAGATTCATATATTCACGAAACGATGTTTCATCATATTCCTGAAATAAATATACTGTAGGATTTAATGCAAATTTCTCGAACAAGTTAAAGTTTAGCTCCCGGACTAAATTTTTTTCTGCGTAGACCTTCACGGCAATAAATTTTATATGTAGTGCCTCATTTCATTACAATAAAATCCAACTTATCGTAGCTCTTTTGTTTATGTAACTAACTAGTACTTGTCAGAGGAAGCCGACATACTCGTAAACCAGGACATGTTTAGATGGTTATTAACGCCTAAACAATTCGGGCGGCGCAATTACCCGTGTGCTATTCAGAGCGCTTACCAACTTCATCGCTCAAATATCAGTGAGCAGTGTTAATTTGTTTAAACAGTTATAAGATGTATATCATCATCATCATCAGCCAATTGACGTCCACTGCTGGACATAGGCCTCCCTCAGAGAGTTCCACAAAAATCGGTCGTGAGCTGTCCGCATCCATTGGACACCCGCAACCTTTACCAGGCTGTTCTAAGATGTATATGCCATAGAAAAATTACCAAGTTCTCAGCCTTTGGACCCAGGTTTTGGTCTAAGACCAAGTGGCCGAGTGGTTTAAGCCGTGTGGGTGGCTTCGATCCCCACCTCGGACGATGGTGCATCCGCTGTTGTGCATAAGTTATTTAGTCTGGGAAGAAATTGGTAGACGCTATTCCAAATTTGTGGGATAAAAACTGTCCTACGTATTTTCCTTCCCGGAATTTAAACTGTCGTATTATGTATGAAAGCGAGACGAACAGATAAAGCGTGTTCGTTTTTATAATATAAGTTTGCTCAGACCCCTCTTTCTTTCGTGTGTATTTACCTGTATTAAAACCCGTATTGTTTATCAAACTATTAATTCAGCTCTACTACAAATATATATTTATATATATTTTTATGCTATAGGTGGCAAACGAACAGACGAATCGCCTGATGGAAAGCGATTAACGTCGTCCATGGACACCCGCAACACCAGAGATGTCGCAAATGCGTTGCCGGCCTTTAAGGTGGGAGTACGCTCTTTCTTGAAGGTTTGAAGGTCGTATCGGTCCGGAAACACCGCTTGTGACAGTTCGTTCCAAAGTTTAGCTGTACCAGGCAGGAAGTTACGAGAAAAGCGCACAGTTGAGGACCGCCAACCATCTAAATGGTGAGAATGAAAACATTGTTATGATTTAATTATTATTTATTTTTGTAGTTTATTTATGAACACCGACCTTATCAGGCATACCTTCATACACAATCTGTATGAATAAAAGACCATTATTGGGCTACCATAATTCCGCTGCTTGGTGAATGGCTGTAAGAATGTTTGTCACAATTCCAACTTTTCCTGTGGGTGCCGTAAAAGTCGACTAAGGGATGGAAGTGGCACTATTCATTCATTGACCCAAGATGATAGCAGCGTCTTTGTAGTGGAGACGCTGCTGCAATTGCCAATCCGCTTGCCCAGTGTGGCGATTGTGGATAGTTGCATTTAATGTGTCCAAACGTGTAGTAAATAGCAGAAGCCTACGTCCAGCAGTGGACTGACAATGGCTGATGATGTGTGATATTTCCTCTTAAGGATCTCGAGGTAGATTTTTTTCTCTCTCTTGATAATGTCAGACGATTCGAAAATGCTTATTAATAAGCTTACTTGAATAAAGAATAGTTTGACTTAAGTTTGACTTTGAGGGTACAGTAACAGTGGTTTACCTTACATATTAAGGCAATAGGAACATACAGGGTCACATTAATAAAGGTGGAAGGGTCGTGGGGTGACATTTTATGCCCTCTATTTTCCGTTAATACTTAAATATAGTCCATGTTTCACTTTAAGGTTCGAAGGTACTCGTACTTTTGCCTACTCATCCTAATCCGCAAAACTTGAAGATTGGAAGTACGAGAAGATAGAACCTGTCTTTTCCCCAGTCTGCTTCAGTTTTAGACCATCTTTTCAAGCGGTCGAAAAACCAAGGACACGAAGACAGTTCATGACAGTACATGTTAGATGACACATTTGTGCGTCATTCCGTCCATGAGATCTGGAGCATTCGGCGCCAGTACCGCCAGTATCCCCTGGCTATTTATTTAGTTTGACAGGTGTGTGTCACGACCATATTCGAAAACTAAAGGTTTCCAAGAAGTTCAACAATAATTAGGAAGTACAACAAAAATTTTGATACCTTCTTATTCTTATTTGTGAGGTAGACCCTGCATTGAGCTTTCTGTTCATATATAAAAATATAGAAAATTAAGTTCGGATAACGTTAACTTTCTGTACAGGGCTGTGGCTACTCACAAATCTAAATGAGAAATACCCTCCTACTCGTACCCCTACCCTAAGCTACGACTGACACGAGCTTTAATGCGCGGTTTCCGTAGCGTAAAGACAAATCGAATATTTAGCGAGGATGTCTTTGGTTGTCTGGAAATACTTATTCAAGATTTTATTAACAATAATGCATTGAATAGGTATCAAGCTAACTGTATTGGTCAACCGACTGTACTTACTCGTAAATTAATCCGAAAACATTTTTCCTTCCAAATACGAGTCGTAGATTCAGTGAAATAGATTTAAAAATCTATACCGCCTTTTTCCAGTACAGCTGAATTAGACTCATGAATCTTTCATAGCAGGTTGACCATCATTTACATATTGCCAACAGGCTTGGAATGCGGATGAAACTTTTACCGAAAATCTTGCAAAGAAAAATCAGGTTTTAAACACAAATTATTAGCCCCTGAATGGCTAAATGAACACTATGAAAAGATGATAGAGGTATAGTTCAATAAATAAATAAATATCTTGGGACATCTTACACAAATCGACCTAGTCCCACGGTAAGCTCAATTAAGCACCCGGCCAGTGGATGATAAAGAACTGTGCTATTTAATTGCTGCCTGAAATTCCGGAGGTATAAAGTTTGGTAAGTATCTCCTTTTAGACGTAGTGTGAGTAGAGTGTGTATGTATGTGTGTGGCTCCGAGTCCAAAAGTTGTAGGTTTTATAGTTCGAGAAATATAAATTGAATGTTTATTTTTACTATAATGTAGGTAGAAAGTTACCAATTTATATTTCACGAACTATACATGTTATTATTATTATACATGTTGTTAACGCCTGGTAACACTGGCACCGGCGTTGACCAATCCAGACGACCGTCGGTAGCGAATCAGAGGGCTCCGTGAGCGCGACAACAGCGCCCAGGTTGCGGGCGCTCGACACCACAAAAAGCGGAGCACCGAGCCCAGAAATCTCTCCTCCACCAAGAAGAAGCGGTCCACCAAGAAGAAGCTTTGGACTGTGGAGTCCAAAGCGCTACGCACCATAGTCGCAGCCCCGCGCTATGTGCGCAATGCCTCTATCGAGCAGGGCCTGAAGTGGCGCAAACTGGACAAGTTTGTCGAGAGGCTCGCACGGGGCATGTATGACCGTGCGGACAACTCGGTCCACAAACATCTCCAGGGCATTGCGCCCCACTATGTCAGGCCACCTGACTTCAACGCTCGGGATCTCCCCCGAGCGTTGCTCCACCAGCCGCCAGACGACTGACACCAGCAGCTCTCTCTCTCGACCCAGCGGGGCCCTGCCCGGGTGCCCCGCTGGGTCACCATTTTCTCTCCTCTCTAGCAGCAGACTCTCAACGACGAGCCAGCTCTGCCGCTAGCGACGCGCCGACAGCCGCGCATCGAGCATCGAGCACCAGCCTCTCTCTCTCCATCTGTCTTCCTTTACAGATCTCTCTCAGATCGAACTTTGCCTTGCCTTAACTTGCCTTTACCGCATCATCATCACCAAAATCATTTTTCTCTCTCGCCATGCCCATGGCAAATCTTCCTTCAACAGCCTCTCAACACCGTCCCCAAATGACGGTGCAACGACCGTCCCACCCTTGTGGGATGCGACCCGGCCACAGCTGCAGTAGCGGAAACGCGGGAGCAGCCACACATACTCCAGGAGGAGTATCGTTTGTATATTCAGTTCAGTCAGAAATCTCTCTTTCCTTCTAACCACTGAAGCCGCCGCACGTGTCCTAGACATAAAAAAGAACTTCTCAATTGTACCTTATCATAATTAAAATGGTAAACTAGTTAACAAGTAGTTTTACTTAGAGGCTGAAACACATGTTTATGACTGACTGATCGGGTTCGGGGTATTATAACTATCTTCTACAAATTACCGCAACTAAAATTATTGAGCTAGAAATTATTTCTTTATATACATCATAATTTATAATATATTATTCATAAACATAATAATAAATATATGTAGGCATTACTTGATCATGAAAAGAAGACATGTACATATGAAACAAAACATGTTTTCTTCAAGTTTTCAGGAATTTGTGAGCCGGCATTTGCTTTTTATTCTACAATAAATTAAAAAAGCCATTGAAAGTGAGCAGTAAATTAAAAAGCTTTATTTCTAAAGGTGTATTTAGATCAAATGAGCATTCGCTCATTCTGTCCCCCACTCTACGAAATTCGTTCGTTACACAGAACGTGATTCGTCGAAATTCGTTGATTTCGTAAAGTGGGGGATAGAATGAGCAAATGCTCGTTGGGTCTATATCGTTAGTATCTTCCGGCTACGGAACCCTAAATTGCCCTATTTTTCCTGTAACAACTTGTCCGCAGTAAAACTTTATAAAGTAAATTTGAAACAAACGCGCCACACATTTCCGAAACCTCAACGTGTTGTTGCGGACTCGTTCGTGGCACATGGAGGGACCAATTAGTCCCGTTCGTTATTAGTGCAGCTGTTTACGTAATGCAGGTAAGGCTGTGTCTTGTCACACGCGGAGCGGTATTTTAATGATTTCTGGCACATAATACAGTGTGTGGCCTACAACCGGGGTGAAAATTTAAACGGTGCATTAATAAGCTGATCAACAATCATTTCCACATATTGTAATTAAAAAAAAAAAAAAATGTAATTTTTTGTTCATGTATTTTTCATTATTATGGGTTCATTTACTTGAATTAAAAGTTATCAATAACTTATCATTTTTGAATCATTGAAAAATGTACAATTTTTTTTTTTAAACCGTATCAAATTAGTGTAAAAATGCAAACAAAATTATTGTTATGACTTCCTACCTGGTATACTATCAAGATGTCTTGCGACTGACAAGCTACGACATCGTGATGCCAAGATCCAGTACTGAAGGTCCATAGCTTTGAATGACAATATCTCCGAACTTAACCACTTTGAAACACCGGGACCTTTACAGGATTATTGCTGATAGTCTAAGGAGTCACTCATTTCATTTTTCTCCCGTGTTAAAGACCACACACTGTATATGGAGGGACCAATTATTAGTCCCGTTCGTTATTATTAGGGCATCTGTTTACGTAATGCAGGTAAGGCTGTGTCTTGTCACACGCGGAGCGGTACTTTAAACATTTCTGGCACATAATATATGGAGGGACTTCTGACATACATGGAGGGACCTATTAGTCCTGGAGTGCGATTTTTGAATTTAATCGATGATACTGAGATCACTGGTGACTAAAATTATCACCTATGATTTGATGTCAGTGTTTCCCAAATGCCGTATTTTTGATTCTCACACGTTCTTTACTAACATGCAGAAATTGTACAGTGTCAGTCATAGACAATTATCCTGTTACGTTTCTTTTTGCGCGGATGTAGTAGTGTTGCCCTTAGTATCGGTTTTTATTTTTCATCCTACCTATAACTCATTTAGGTTCTGTCAAAGCGGTCAAACGTAAACGGAGTCTCAATGTCATTTGAAAGGAAAAGTAAAGTTTTGAAAGATGGCAGATGTCACTAAGTCAACTGTCAAAAATCAGTCACACGGTGATTTCAAATCGAGTGGATGGGGGCACTCGTAAAGCGATATCATAGGTATGACAATTATTCTAGTCACCGATGACATTTCAAAAATACGAACTCAAGGCAAATCACTTGTTTTCAGTGAGAATAAGTCACTGGTGAAATTCAAAAATCGCACCCCTGTTCGTTATTAGTGTAGCTGTTTACGTTATGCTGGTAAGGCTGTGTATCCACACACGCGGAGCGGTATTTGAATAATTTCTGGCAGATATGGCAGGACCAATTATTGAGATTGGGATTTTTGTAAATAAATAAAAGTCCACCTGGTCACACACAGACCGAACGCAAAATCATTTACAGCATACCCTTTAAACATGGAAATGATAATCACATGTCTAGCAATTTTCGTGATGAAAATAACATGAAATAACATTTAGACAGGTTCTTTCACTTCATTCTTCACATAGTTAAGTAGTGCATTATTAACGGCATCAGTAAAATTTTATTTTTCACTTTCGGTACGTCAATAAGTTAACTTCGCAATTAACTATACTTGCTTCGGGTCGAATAGATCCGATGTCGTAGCGGTGTTAATAATGCAGCCTTACTTGCTTGTCGTTTGGCATTGTCGAGAAGCGTACGAATATTATTTCAGAAATTCCTGTATTCAATAAAATTGACGTCCGTAATGATTACGATTTTAAAATGTGCTTTTAAACTTACTGCAACAACTACATTTTAAAACAAATTAGCTCTATGCCACTGAACAGGGAATTATGGAAATATGCATTCGATAAAATGCTTACTGATAAGAGTGATAGGAAGGATAAGTAAATTAATATTTAGATTACGGCTAGCTTTTTTTGCATACCTATTTTAGACGTGACTGTAAACACAACATTTTCCTTAATCACTAATATACATACATAGGCATAGGTACCTGCACCTAAGATTACATAATCGTCATATTACTGAAAAATCCCAGCTGTATGCACAAATCCGATTTTGGCAGAATCAATTTAATTATCATGATAATTAAATTCATTATCGACTAACATGCACATAGCTCGTATTTGCAGTAATATGAGGATAGCCACTCACATGCATTGATTGTTGCGATATACTTGAAGGGTCCACGGAAAAAACATGTACAGTGCTTAAAAAAATCAGGGCAAATTCACACCTCATTCTGTTAAAAGTAAGTCGGTTTTTCCTTCTGTAATTTGAATTGACTAGACATGTTCTTTCCGTGGACCCTTCAATTACTATTTCTATGTACAATATTAAGAGTGATGACATGTAGCAAAAGCTAGATGAAGCATGTGTACAATATGTCTCTATAAGTTTTTAAGCTAACATGGCCATTCATACTATTAGTATGATTTTAACACGGGACATTTATTGAGCACCCGATATTTTGTTGCAAATGCCATCTTCAGGGGAGTAACTGACGAGCTACGAGTTTTAGTATCGGGGTTAAATATCGGGCGCTCAGTAATTTCAATTTACATGGGAAGCGGTGGTGGCGCAGTGGTTTAGACGTTTGATTTTCATTCCGGAGGTCGTGGGTTCAAATCCTGGCTCGTACCAATGAAACTCGCTCGGTTTCCGAAACTTATGTACGGAATATCAGATGGTATTTACCATTAGCTTTCGGTGAAGGAAAACATCGTGAGGAAACCTGCATACATCCGCGAAGAAATTCAAAGGTGTATGTGAAGTTCCCAACCCGCTTAGGGCCAGCGTGGAGACTATAGCCCAATCCCTCTCATAATTATATGAGAGGAGGCCTGTGCTCGGCAGCGGGACATTATATAGGCTAAAATATTATTTTAAACATTATCTGCGACCATAATATAACATGGAGGACGTCTAATGCTAGCTCAAAAATATTATATATATTTATATAAGTAGTTGCGCCGCCTACAATTTTCTCTGCTTTGCCCCAAGGTTGACTGGTAGAGAATGCCTCATGGCATTAAGTCCGCCTGTTGTATTTTAAATTTTACTTTTGTGCAATAAAGTTTAAATAAATAAATAAATAAAATGCCCCCGAACACAATTGATCAATTGTACCCAGATGGGCAGGACATAGCGCTTTTCTTAACACCGCGCATATTTTGGCGCAACTTCTTTGACAAATGTTTATAGAATATAGCCAATCAAAACTTTGACGAACCAATCATAACTAGTTTTAAATTGTGGATTAAGTTTTTATAGGTTGACATTGAAATTAATTACCGTGATGGATTGAAGAGGGAGTGACACTTGTCAGCTAAAATTCAGGACCGTTTTTGAAAGGCAATTTAGTATGGCGTGCGTCTTCCATGTTTTATTTGTTCGTAGAATATTAATTCGTCGGTTGACAACCAAAACTCACTAAGTAACAAATACCTACTTGAAATAGAGATTGTATCTCAGTTCTGATTCAATACTGACATAAGAGGTTGCTAAGAGTAGTGACAGTTTTTATAGTGAGTTTTGCTTGTCAGCCGACGTTATATGGTAAATATCCCATTTTAAGTCATGTCTCTGTCGATTGGTGTATTATAAAACGATAGTCTTGCAGTCACATCTGCATTCAAGCTCCGATGCCACCGTTGCATCAACTAGAGCATGGCATGCAAATCGCATCCCAGTAGCATTTCTACACTCCATTCATGATACCGACCGATGTGTCGGATATTGCACTATTTGTGCCAATATCGGCTTAAAACGTCGAATTTGTCACACGTATGCAGGTATTAGGTATTGTAGTGATTTGCCGCGGGAATATTTATTATTTTATTTTTATCCGCACCCTCTTTAAGTAGGTAAACTAGGTACCTAAATATCAAGCTACGAAAAAAAATTGTCGTCATCTTTTATATTATAGGTATATGTATCAATATATAAAAACGATACATTTTTCTTTGGTATTTTTGTATAAAAATTACATGTATAAGTACAGACTGAAATATAAATCGTGAATTAAACAATAAATCTAGATATTGTTACGTTGTATTTTTTTGCTTTATAACCTAACCTAAACTAACACCAGTTAGTAAAATGATAATAATAAAGTAATAAAAATCCTTTACCTACTTCTGCGAAAAATTACGGAAGTACGGATTATCGGTTTCTATAAAGGGAATCTGATAAAGACAATTTCAAATTAAACATCTCAATAATCCATTGCATTTAAAAGTACTGTAAAAATTATATAAAATAATTTAAAAAATACCAATTTTCCTCGGGTTTTACGTAATGCCTGAGACGTCAGGTCCATATTAAACATACTCTTAAGTTTACGCCATTCAATAATGACGTTTTGTGTAACAAACAAAATTCGTAGAGTGGGGGACAGAATGAGCAAATGCTCGTTTTGGTCTAAATGCACCTTAAACAAACCTTAAAAACTTGCATTATTTCCTAATCACGCAAATTCAGTACACAATTTTGGTCTTATTACACTTTATCACCTAATAATCTTAACCTCGTGAGGCCCTATGTCATATATATATTACATAACATTTGGACTTTATAGATATGGAGTCAAAGTTAAAATTCTATTAAATTTGGCTGACGTCACTGGGATTCAGGAGGTTAAACCTCGAGTTCGCATACATTTTTAGTTGTTATTTATTGGTATTCATGTAAAAATAATTCTACGAGCGTGATTCACGATATGTGACAAAGACAACAATTCGTTGAAAGTTAGCCATAATCGTTTACATTTTTTCCTAATTCTTCTGTGGACGGTAATAATGGGAATTTCGGCAAACACAGAAGTGGCACATCACTAATCCCTAGGCTACATTAACACTAATACGGGTTTAATGGCGATAATCATGACTTAGTTGACCCATATCGCGCTCAATAATTACGCGGGCTGTAAAGCGAGCACTAATCATGTACATTAGATGGATCTCATTAACTGTTCATTACGGATTGCGGTTGCAGCGATTTCATTGTACTGAATGATTTGCTTTACACACACAGCACGAGTTAGAAATTAGTTTTATCTCAGAACCTTTATTTATTTGAGCTAAAATCATATCTTCATCATTAATAATTTAACACTAGGTTAAAATCTTAAAATTGTTTGTTTTGAGTTTGTAATTACTAATTAATGCAATACTTATGGACATTGGTCTGAAATAAATTTATTCATTCATTCATTGATTATCATTTTCAGTCATCTATTGCCCACTGCTGAGCATAGGCCTCTCTTCCTAATCCTATACGCCACTGATCCCGGTCCTGAGCTAACCTTATCCAAAAGTGACCCGCACTCTTTCAAATAGCGTCTACCCATCGTGCAAGTCAAATAAAAACATATACGATAAAACCATATACTTCAAATTAAATAAGCAGTTGATTTAATTTATTTGAAATGGGATGTTTTTACGGTTAAAATTAGTTTGCATCTAGATTGAATCTAGTCATACACAATTGTTGTTCACTTAACAAATAATCTAAATACCTATTAAAACAGACAATAGTTTTCCAGCTTCTGAAAAACGAATATAACATTTTTAATTCACAGAATGCAGTAGACAAAAGAATTTAATTTGTGGTACCAGCATTACTATCTTATACAA
Source organism: Thaumatotibia leucotreta (assembly GCA_025490895.1). NCBI lineage: Eukaryota > Metazoa > Arthropoda > Insecta > Lepidoptera > Tortricidae > Thaumatotibia > Thaumatotibia leucotreta. Next base: position 1,348 of record JALPQI010005186.1, on the reverse strand, counting down.
CGAAAGCCGCAAAAATAAACGGCGTTAGGTTCTGTAATGAAAAAAAAAACATAGTCTAATTGAGAACCTCTCTTTTTTTTGAAGTCGGTTAATAAAGGCGTCTGACAGCAAGACACGCCCATAGATCTTACGTGCCTTCAGTTTCCGAACAAGCTCTAGCTAGAGTGACATAAGTCACATAAGTGTCACATAGTTTTGTGGCCAGTGTTCTGTAACTTCTACAAGATATCATTGCTGGTGAGTATAGGTATACCTTCATGAATATTTGTCTGCAATAATCTCGTTATTTGTAAATTTTCATTGTTCGTTTAAACAGAGATACATAAATCCTTTCCATGATACTGGTCCTAACATCATTCACAGAATACGGACTGAAGTTTATATGTTATTGTAGTAAAACCAGCTTATAACTATTTCAAAAGAATTGAATGATCATCATCACCAATTAGCAATAGGACTCTCCCAAAAATTGCCACAAAGATCGGTCCTGTGCCAACCTAGTGATATTGTAAGGTATTCTCTAGTAAATCGGAATAAAAGCAAGTTTAATATAGCAACGCAAAATCGATATTCGAAATTGGTTTTTCGTATTTAGCTTATGTCAGAGCGGTATGCGACACAAATAGATTGCCGTAAAAACGAGTAGTAAAATCCGAGTGACTTGAGAAATTCCGAATCCCTCCAACAGACGGCGGAAAAGAAAAGAACGTGCGATGCCAGAAGCAATAAAAGTTAGAGTCTCGCTCCCGTGAATATGGCTCCTTAATAATAATATATAGAGTTTCTGCTCTACATAATATCGTCTCTAGAGAATTGTTTGGCGCGAAACAAAATGTAAGGTAAGGTAAGTTCTTAAATGTATGGGTTCCCATATTTAAGGTATTTCTGGAAAGAATAATTATAGTTACCGCATGCCGAGCCACGGGAAAAAGTATTTACCACTGCATTTTCATAATTGGCTTATTAGTAAACTATTTTATTTGCTGATTCCAAAAAAGAAAAAAAGTTACACATCTATAACTTTACATAACTACATACCTAGTAGTTGATGTTTTAGTATTTTTTTATTTATTACTACCTACCCAATTTCCATCCAATTAAAATCCAGTTTGCGTTTTTTTTATAAAATACGTATTACATTATTATCAATATAAATATATAAAATCTTGGTGGAAAGTTTTGACTATTAGGAAAATGCGAATACCTACTTGTACATGAAAAGCTAATATTTTTGGCTATGTCTGTAATGCCCCGGCTACGACATTGGTCTAAGGCGACCAGCGGCGAGCGAATCCATGAGTTGGAGCGGGATGCCGATATGGGTACGAGAGGGAGCACCATACGTTTT
>JALPQI010005185.1:0-60863 GCA_025490895.1 Thaumatotibia leucotreta | reverse complement strand
TTATAACAGTGTTAAAAATTGGCCCAAGAGCGTTAGTTCTTATTGTAAAATAGCACATTTTCCCTTCAATGAAGTAAAACTCTTTTTTCAAATGCTAATTGTTTGACCCAAGAACAAAAATATTTAGAACAATATGTATTAATTCTTGGGTCAAACAGTTAAGCTTTTAAAAAAAGAGTTTTGATAATTTGACCGGAATATGGGCCATTTTACAACAAGAACTAAACTTTCTTCAGTAAATTATATCAGCTATTTAGATCAAGATATATTCGTTCTTGGGTCAAACAATTAAGCTTTTAAAAAAAGAGGTTTAAATAATTTGACCGGAATATGGGCCATTTTACAACAAGAACTAAACTTTCTTCAGTAAATTATTATCAGCTATTTAGATCAAGATATATTCGTTCTTGGGTCAAACAATTAAGCTTTTAAAAAAAGAGCCTCACATCATTTGAAGAGAATATGTGTTATTTTACAATAAATTGACACAAGAGCGTTAGTTCTTATTGTAAAATAGCACATATTCTCTTCAAATTATGTAAGGCTCTTTTTTTAAAAGCTAAATTGGTTGACCCAAGAACGAATATATCTTGTTCTAAATAGCTGATATTATTTACTGAAGAGAGTTTTGTTCTTGTTGTCAAACGGCCCATATTTCGCTCAAATATGTAAAGTTCTTATTTTTTAATCTAATTGGTTTGACCCAAGAAAGAAATATCTTGTTTGTATTAAGTAAAGCTCTTCTTTCAAGAGTGTTTAATTCTTCTTAGAAAAAGTATCATTCTTGTCGTAAAATAGAACGTATTCCATTCAAATTAAGTAAAGCTTTTCTTTTAAGAGTGTTTAATTCTTCTTATAAAAAGTGTAATTTCTTGTCGTAAAATGGTACGTATTCCACTCAAATTAAATACATTTCTTCTTTTAAGAATGTTGAATTTTCTTATAAAAGTGTCGATCTTGTCGTAACATAGAAGGTATTCCAATCAAATTAGGTAAATCTCTTGTTCATCATGGCTTTAAGATGTGCTATTCTCGAGAATATTCTCCGTTTGGGTTGTTATGGGAAATTCCTTTGAGCGAGAACGTTTGTTATACAGAACGGAGAAAATTCTCGAGTACGGCACATCTTAAAGTCGTGATGAAAAAGAGATTTACCTAATTTGAATGGAATACCTTCTATGTTACGTCAAGAATGACACTTTTTATAAGGAAACTCAACATTCTTCATGAAGAGGCATCACAACACTTTTCATACAGACGTTTGTGTATTTTGCGCGTTTAAAAAAAAATACTATTTTATATTTGTATCGCAAATGAAATAATTATGACGTAGTTTTTTACCTACTTAACAATTTTAGTTTTGTTTACCTTTATAACATGGTCATAACATCACTATTATTGACTTTGCGACAGTTGTGACTTGGTTAAATTACCTACCTAAATAAAACATAGAATGATAATTTTGTAAGTGGGATAAATACACAAATATCCACTTTTAAAGAGATTTAAATTTTAATGGAGTGCGTGTCTTTTTACAATAACAAGAAATTCAATCTTAAAAGAAAAGCTTAATGTAAGTAATTAGAATACGTACTATTTTACAACTAGAATAAACATGTTACAAGAAGAATTATCTTAACTCAAATAAGTGGTTAATCAACTCGAGGTTTAACTTTTTACAAAAAGACTAGTGCGTTATAAGTATGAATGTGTTTCGATAGTATTCCAACCTAATTTATACAAGCCAAATTATTATCGAAACACATTTATACCTATTCGTAAATATTGGAATGAAAGAGAAATATAAGTTTCTCGTTTATTTTATGCACCAGTTAAAGACAATAGGTAATTACAAATTCAGAACTTATCAGTGTCACTATACAGTCTTCAAATTGAATTCAGAGCAAAATACATTTCGACTTATTTATACACGGTGGGCCCTGTGACAAAAGCAAAAAAAATAACCGTCAGTAGTACTGCCCAAACCTACTACATAGTTTGTATGAAAAAGTGAAAACCTACAGATTTCATAGTTTTTAAAAGTGGCCGAACAAAAGGTGTTAGGTTTGATGAGTACTACTGACGGTTATTTTTTTTGCTTTTGTTACAGGCTGTAAGAGCTACATGTCATGGTTCATTATTTTATTTATATACCCACATATCATTAGCACTCTATAATGCTGGTTCAAAAACCGGATATTAGGACCCCCATTATGATAAACTTTTTGTTACAACTTATTTCTTATCTGTGAAAGTATATTATGACGATGTAATATTATCGAAATCGATAATATAATAGCGATCAAATTTCGAACACTTCTGAAATACAAGGGAATTTGATTTGACGTCTGCCAAGTCTGATTTAGGCGAATGTGATTTAGGCGAATTAGACGTTTCGTGTGCTATTTTATTTGTCTTTTTGCTTGTTTTTTGTGTGGTTGCTGTGAAAACAACTTCGTGAACACAAAATAATGGAAGAGGACACAGAAAATATATTGATTTCCTGGAATGTGCCATCAGAAGTCGTGGAGAACTTCAAAAGTAAGTTACCTATGCATTTTCTAAAATAGCGCTCGCAGGTCAGAAAGCGGAAAAATGCTAAGGCATTACTGAAATGTTACTACTATTTTGTAGTGCTACCTTAGACTAGCTTATTTACAAAATAAGTTTTGCTGTAACTAATATCGGAGCCAAGATATGGCCCTTCAAACAATGTTAGTGAAGATCTTTTTTAAATTGCATTGTTACATGGTCACTATCTTGGGTACAGTGCTCACTAATAGATTCAAGTTGGGTAGAACTGTTTAACTCAATAGGATCAGGTGTTTTAGTTTCCATGATCGATATATTATTACACGTTGGAGAATTCGGATGCAATGTTTTTTCCATTGGCTTACTATCAAGTCAGCGATTATCAAACATTTTATGAAAAAATGTCAAATGATCTTTTAAAGAATACTTTGTGCAATACATTCTCTGGCAATTTTCAATTGGACAGTTAAAATTAGTTTTTATTTTATGAATAAGTTCCAAATGTAAAATGTATTTTTTAAAACTACCAAGATCGAGTTTGCACTCGGAACAAAGCATTTCATGAATTAGTTTAACTTTTTTCGTATGATAGGCGTAGGGCGTAGTTGACGCCACAGAGTATTCTCTACAAGTCAAAACTTAGAGCAAAGCACGTCAATTGTAGATGGTGCAAATAGGTACCTTATACACATATACCTAAGTACATACCAAATGCCATAGATGAAATTTCTTGCTCAGTATCTTTTTACATTTCAGAAACATAGACTAAATTTTACACATCTAAGTTTAAAACGTCAACTATATACGGTGGTACTGTATCATACGCCGTATGGATTTGATACACTTTTTTTTGAATAATTATGTGAAGATGCTCAGACACTGGGGGATACTTGGCGTGAAAGACGTGGTATATCTTAAACAATAAGTCGAACGCCTTTGCAGCTGAATGCATGTGGTATTTGATATCATCAATTACGATGTAAATCTGGGCGAAGTTTTGTAGCGGTCCTTGTATGAGCACGAAGGGTTGCACGGTATCCTTCCGCGCTGCCGCCTTGGCTTTCTGTGTTGCGATCACGCTGTCGATATCTCCGGCGTCCTGGATTAAAAACATAATTTAAAAGTAATGCCATAGTTTCCAGGAATATCCCACTGCTCAGCAGAGGCCCTACTACAAAAATAGAAGTTCTTTCTTTATAGTCCGTAGCCAAAATGGCAAAACAGGTCCCTTATAGTTTTGGTGTACGACTGTTATGTCACAGCCACTTTACTCAGTAACCATGAAGCGTACGTAGACGAAATTAGTAATAAAAGTGTGTTTTGTTTGCCGCTACCTAGTTCTGGACGTAAATTGTTAAAAAAAATTGTGGGAGAGGAGGCCAACATAAACGAGTGATCCACGAACATTAATCAGGGGAACCGCCATCGCCTCATCTTTCCTAACAAAACAGTCTGCTAAAATTTGAGAGGGATGAGGTCACACCATTAAGTACCAAACCAGTAAAGAGTAGAAACAGGCAATTGTTTATATGCAAAAAAAGTCTGCAGAGTTTTGCGGATAGCGGGGTACGTAAATGTATGTCTTGGGGAGGGGAAGGGTACACCAGTTCGTACAATGAGTATGACACATTTGGCAGAGGGGTAGACCTGTCCATTGCTACACATAAAATCTGTGCACACAAATGCTATATAAATTCCCTCTCATTCGTAAACACCTACACTGAATCAAAACAACAACACTAAAGCAAAGGATTTACATAAAACGTATGCGCATACACGAACTCGTACAATGAGTGTCGTCGTAATTGAATAGAAGTAATAGAGCCGGGTATGCTGCTAATAGAGAATATCGATATCGATATAGACTAGAGTTGCAAAATGACCGTCATTTATTATAAATGACTGGTCATCAATGACATCCAAGGTGTACGGCCTGACTTAAAGCAATAAAAAAATCTGAATATTCAGACGGTATATTAACGTCAATATAAGTTAAAATACTTGGTTATACAAAAAAATATTGCTGCTGTACCTACTGCCCATTTTTTAGCTCTTTATTAACGGAAACCATACACAATGCATGTCAATTATTGAAAATGACGGTCACTTTGCAACTCTAATTATTGACGTTAATTTCCCGTCTCAAGATTCAGATTATTTTGTTGCTCTAAGTCAAGCCGTACGCCTTGGATGTCATTAGATAATGACCGGTCATGAAAGATAAATGTCGATCAGTTATTGGAAATGACGGTCACTTTGCAACTCTAATATAGACATTAAATTATGTATACGAGACGTAACAATGAAGTCATGTAATTTCATACTTTCCAATATTACTTTCACATTTTTTTTAAACTGCACCATACAGCTTCCCATACACGTTCGGGCATATCCCGCATATCCGCCAGATCTGCCAATCAATGTATGACAAATTTATACATAGAGTATGCCCACTATGCCCAGCGGTTCCTCACGACATGAGCTATCAGAATATACCCCATGTATGTTAGCCGATTTTTTGTAGTTTTCGAGTTATGAATTTTTAAAAAAATTTTTTTGAGAAATTCTGGAATGAAGAAATTTATTAATAAAAAAACACCCGCTATGGAGATCTGACAATTTTATTGTTCGGACGTGTATGGGTCTTACTGATAGGCTGTCTGTCTCAACGTATACTTATCGATAATCATATTTTTATACACTTTTTTTTTACTTTCAGTGCTATTATTTCTGAAAATATGGGTCTAATTAAAATACTGTTTTAGAAACTTTACGCTCGCGAATAAAAAAATGACATCGAATTACGTACGTATGGAGTGCCCCCCCCTTAAAATATTTTTTTTTTACCTTTTACCTCCAGAAATAGGTATCGGCAAACAAAAAATATTTTATGTCACATACGGACTAACGGACACACCAAAACTATAAGGGTTCCGTTTTTGCCATTTTGGCTTGAGTGAACGAGTGAGAAAAATTATATATAATAATATATATTATATATAATACAGGGTGATTGGAAGACCGATGCAAAGCTTTAAGGTGAAGTAAGTATAGACCATTTAGAACCATTTAAGCCATTGTTGTCTTTGACGAAGGCTCCTGTATAATTGTATATTATAAAATTATAGATATGTATAGTATATGGAATACTACTTTATTATGTCCTGGTCCTGGTAAAACATATTTACCAAAAAAGTAAATACAATACCTATGCTAAAAAATAAATAATGCTAGAATTATTATTTTGCAACAAAACTAAATGAAATATATATTGAACTCGCTTGACTCACAAATTTTTAGTTATCTAATAATATTATAAGGAGAATAAACCACTTAAATTTTGATTGGGTGCAAACAATACTTACATCTATCTGAACTAATAAACCCCGGATTGATTCAGTGGTTGAGAACTTGACTTTCCTAGATTTTCGGCCTTTGGGTGGTATTAAAAAACCTAGCAGGTAAATCTGCACCGGAATTCGTTTGTCTGAAATAAAACATTTTATGAGATATATGTACACATATTTTCATAAGATCAACAGCATTCGTAGCCTAGTGGATAGTGTCTCTGCCTATGAAACAAGAGGTCCTGAGTTCAAATCCCGTTAAGGGCATTTATTTGTGCGTTTATTACAAATATTAGTTCCTGAGTTATGGGTGTTCTCTACGTATTTAATTATTTATATGTATATAATATCTATTGTATAAATCGTTGCCTAAGTACCTATATATTAAATAATATATAGGTAATAAATCGTCCTATTACTGCAAATACCAGTTGTCTGCACAAATCAGGTTTTGGCAGAATCAATTTAATTATCATTATAGTTAAATTCATTATCGATTGACATAATACGTGCACATAGCTGGTATTTGCAGCAATAGGACGAAATTAGAAATTGGATGTCATATACCAAAGAAAAAAGATCATCAATGTCCGAGGTGGGGATCGAATCGACGTGCTCAGCTTTCGCGACTGATGCCTGCACTTCTCGGCCACTCGGTCTTAAAGACCACCTCGGACGTTGGTGATCTTGGTCGTTTTTTCTTTGGTATATGACATCCAATATTTATATTTTATATAGTATTAAGTAGTGTGACCACTGGGGAAAAAATAAAAGTACAAATCAAAATATTTGGTTAATAAATAATTTGATTTGTATTTTCACAATTACTTTAACCCGGCGGGAGTGTGGCAGGGTATCTCATACCCTGTGTTTGACTTATGTCAATATATGTATTTAGAGTTTATTTTTGTTTAACTTTTTTTCACCACACTCTCGCCGGGTTAATATATAGGTATTTCATCTGAAACACAGTTACACATTGATCATTCAAAATGTTTTCCTACACTGATTAGTATAAGAAATGTGGGAACTATAAGGCACTTTGATTAAGAGAAGTGTTCTTATTATTTTGAATCTAGGTATTTAGTGTGAATTGCAAGGAACTATCCATCTTACTCCAAAAATGAACTTTGTTTGTGAGTCACAGAATTCATTTTAGTATAACGTGGCCAATATATATTATATGTGTATATATCAACTTATTTTTAATATAAGGTACTAGTTATTTTGAGGAATGTCTTACCAGAGTATCTGCTTTGCCGTCTTTTAAAATGGCCCAGGTTTCAAGATAATCGTGTACAGTTTCAAATTTTTGTTTGTGTCTTAATTCAAAGGTGTTATTCCACTTTTCACAAACTTGGTCCCATGGCTCATTGTTATGTTTGAGCCAAATAGCGTCGTCATTTGAAGTAATCACTGAAATGAAACAAATAAAAAATGTATCAAAACTTTGCCATACTTTGTGAAAATGTAATAGAATCTTAAAGTGCAATCTCGACAAAAAAATAATCTAAAGGAAGACAACAGACAGACAGAGTTACTTTCGCATTTATAATATTAGTATGGGTTTTACCTTGATTATTTTCCACAGACTCAACATCCGTCTCCGAACTAGAGCAAGTGGATTTAATGCCCCTTCGCTTTGCTCCTGATATGTACAGAAGATTTCGGACCTTGTCCACTAATTTGCCTTTAGAAGGCACATATCTTCTTGAAGCAGATTTGCATGTCGGCACTGCTTTTATATAGTATGTATATACACTTTCAGTTGGGAAAAGTGAAACAATTTTTGCGGCTAGCAAATTGAATTCTTCTGGTTTGATGTTGCTGAGGAAAAAATATATTTCAGATAATCTTCATTCGTATTTAAGTATCAATACTAATTATAGAAACCAGACAGCAAACCTTCACAGCCATCCTCAACGTAAATGCATAATTTTGCTCCCTGTGAAAAAATATCTATCTCCCACTGGGCATCAATCCATCTGGCTGGATTGACATGCATGTACAGTCACCTGCAATCATTGCAGGTGACTGTGCCAAGCCTGAAACTTCTGCTGTCTGGTCTCTCCTAATCCATTAGCTATAGGTACTTGAGCAGGCTTATTATAAGCTTATATTACACTAATCTACATTGGATACTACATTATGGCATCAAAAATTTGGGAAAATAATAATTATAAAATAAAAAATGAGGGAAATTTAAATTATGGCAAATGTAATTCAGGCAAATATTAGAGAACATCTATGCCTGTGATCACATGCTCCTGATGTAATAAATCCCATATCAAAAACATCTACCTGCCTACATAGATAACAAACACTACATCAGTTCTACGGGAAAACACAATTATAAGTGGTTCAATAATTACTTGTTAACAATAAATGTGTAGTGATATTTCACCAAAACATCAACAATGATGTTTCTTTTTTGGGAATTCAATTGTTTGTATTTTTGATAATAATTTAGAACACTATTTCCTTGTGGAGACGATTGGAGTATAGTCTTCAAATCAAATTCTGGCAGTGAAAGCCTGCTTGGTATATTCAAGTAGGAATCCAAATCCAAAGTAATGTCCGTCAGAATAATTGACTGATCTTGATCAACTTGCATCACTTCTGGACAGTTCGCTCTAATAACCATTAAATCTTCATTGAAGGATGATGCAGTTTCAGTATCGGTAACTGAGTCTAAGTAATCCTGTAGTTTACTTTTTAGTTTAATTCGATGCCCAATGTGTGGGCAAAGCTCTTTCAAATAAGTATCATTTGAAACAAGATATTTGAACTGTTCCTTGCTTATATCATTTTCTGTAAAAAAATAACTTAGATAATCGAAAAACAAAGATGAATATAAGCTGGTGGTCACCTTAGATCATCAGGTAGTCATCATAGGTCAAGAGGTCACCATAGCCTATACACCCCAGAACAAAGATGTTTAAAAAGTGTTGCATTTGAAGACAGACTGAATCAAAGTCTTCCACTGCAACATTCTGACAAAATATATTTTAAATTCAAATATTTGACATAAATAAATAAACAATATAATCTAATACCAAACAAAGATATGCCTTGTACATTTTCTATACTAAGATATAATATACTAGTATGTAAGCAGCAACAGCTGACAACTCTTGACTGCATACAACTTTTAATCATTGGCTTGCGAGTTCTCACCTGGCAACTTATGTACCTATAGAATATCATTTAATATTCATTGCTTCCTTTTCGGTAAACAAAAACATTGTTAGAAAACCTGAATACATCTTGGGAGAAATGCAAATGATCTAATTCACACTGGGGCACTATAGGAACTACAGCTGTACAGTTCCTACAATTCGAATTTGCATCGGGGTTGGCCCCGATGCAAATTCAAATGGTAGTTAATCTCTAAATAAGTGTTACTTTCCTGTATAGTGCAATCAAGTCGCGACTCGCATTACTTATACGTGGTTTGTCCCTTATGTTATGTTACACTTCAGAAGACAAACGAACATCTTGATCAACCCTAGTGATGTATGGCAGTAGCACAATAAATTATTATCAATTTAAACTTTCACGACTTTCACACATTATTTGAACATTTGATTGGGTAATAATATAACTTATTTTACTTACATCGACGTGTCAAAATGCCCGTTGTCTCGTTTTGATAAGTTAATAATAGTTTAGCAAATGAGTAAAAATGTAAATGATGTCGGTAATTTTGTTTAACCTAACATTTAGCACATGTATTTTGGTAAGAGAAAAAAACTTACTTCACGCTTTTAAGATAAGAGAAACTTCTTCCAATTTCAGTAATGCCTTAGCATTTTGCCGCTTTCTGACCTGCGAGCGCTATTTTAGAAAAAGCATAGGTAACTTACTTTTGAAGTTCTCCACGACTTCTGATGGCACATTCCAAGAAACCAATATATTTTCTGTGTCCTCTTCCATTATTTTGTGTTCACGAAGTTGTTTTCACAGCAACCACACAAAAAACAAGCAAAAAGACAAATAAAATAGCACACGAAATGTCTAATTCGCCTAAATCGAAGTTCTCCACGACTTCTGATGGCACATTCCAGGAAACCAATATATTTTCTGTGTCCTCTTCCATTATTTTGTGTTCACGAAGTTGTTTTCACAGCAACCACACAAAAAACAAGCAAAAAGACAAATAAAATAGCACACGAAACGTCTAGTTCGCCTAAATCACATTTGGCCGTTAGCATTCGGTTTGTTGGATGACAACTTGAAAATGTTGCCAGTACCTGATTTTTATTTTACCGAATATAAACATTACGAGACACTTACATGTCATGTTAATGCAACCTAGATAATGTAACTATACTCGTAGATAGTATATATGTACTAAAATCCGGGACCTATTTTGTGAGCTTCCTTTTTGTAAAGACCAAGTAGGTACATAATTTATGTCTATGTTATATAATATGTATTTAAAGAGGATTGGGTATTTTTGTATGGACTAGTGGCGTCATTTTTTTTTTCAGCGGCCATCGTTTATGTTACTACTATTTTGTAGTGCTACCTTAGACTAGCTTATTTACAAAATAAGTTTTGCTGTAACTAATATCGGAGCCAAGATATGGCCCTTCAAACAATGTTATTGGACCAGTGAATATACCTAACTACGACAGGTTTAGGAGACAGCTTAGATGACTACAGGCTTATTTAACTCGATAATACTACTAACAAAGATATAAGGACATTGCCCTTAAAGTATAATAGTTAATTTAACCGACTTAAAAAAAGAAGATCTTAGGTATAATGAAAATGCAACTGTATTTTCTTATGCGATTTCTATGCTGTCTGTTTAGTAAACATTAAAAATGTTGCAAAATGGTTTCAATAGACGGTTCACCCTCTGACTACACCATTAGGAAACACAGGTGTGATGCACACATGCAAAATGTTTTGACATATTCCCAAGTAGAAAATGTACCTAATTAGACTAGTTTCTAGATTGGAATTGTTACTAATGCTTTCTTATGTATACAACACAACATATGTGACATTATTTGGGATAAGGGGCCTTATTGTCGATGGCTCTTACGTCCGGTGGCGTCGTATTTGTATACAAACATGGCTCTTAACGCCGCCGTAAGCGCCAATGACAATAACGTCCCTTTTCCCAGATAACGTCATTTGTAATTTTTAGTATTACGTTGAATTACTTTTTTACACATTTTCTGGCTCGTCGTAAACTTCATTCTCAATATTATCTTGGCGAATCACTCTCTCTAAAAACTGTGCCGGGGGATCAAGATGTTTTTGATACCTACCCCATCCCAAGAACCATACATATAATTGACATTACATATTGTGAGCAACAGCCTAAGGTCCTCTTCCGAACAACACATGAACAATAATGTCCTAATATTGCCTCTGGGCCTTGTAATCCCCCATCTACAGCAACATACAACAAACATGAAAACACGCATAAAGTGTGAAAATATGAATACTTTTATTTTTTATTTAAAATGCGACATAAAACCTTTGACATAATTACGTTCAATAGAACGTTCATCGACATCCGTCATAAAATCGCCGTGTTAAAGAAAAAAGGAACTATCTCTAAATAATCATTGACCGAAAAAGAACCTTATGTCCAAGGTTACCTTATGAGTTAAGGTTAGATTTTACGTGGCATACACAATAGTAGTTTTAACTCATTCCGATGCATTTCAAAAACAAATGTGAGTCTTTACTATAAAACTTTAAAGTATGATATCTCGGCTCCGATATAATTTAGCTATATGCACTCCATAATAAAATAAGTTTATTTTAAATTGCTCTTTTCAAATTTACCACTTTAATGAGTGGCCGCCAAAATTTAAAAACGACGCCAACTTTACCCAAACCCCTTTTGTATTTGTGTAAGTACAAGTATTGTATTTATAAATATTAATAATTGACTTGATTAAAGAATCAATATCACTAAAGTTTAAATCCTGCACCAAACCAAAGCTTTCTGTTTAGCCCAATGGTTGACTGGTAGAGAATGCCTTAAGGCGTTAAGTTCGCCATTTGTACTCTTTTATATTGTGCAATAAAGTTTAAATAATAATAATAATTGAGATATGTTTTAAATATTAATCTTTTTTTTTTTTTTTATGTTGGCACAACAAAGTGGCTCCACTCCACCTGATCGTAAGTGAAAAGTAGAGCCCAAATCGCGGCGGCAACGAACAGGAGACAATCAGTAACCTGTTAGTTGCCACCGCCTTGCTGGCCCGCTAGATAATCATATTTATTTTCGAAATTTATAAGTGTGTTAAACTAAGTATCGGCACACTAAGTAGCTCTATGGTCTTATATAGTTGCCTTTTATAGTTATTTCGAAAAACATCAAAAGCGTGGTGTATTGTTTAAAGATTAAAAGCGTGGTAGAATGTGTAAAGATTGTTCGCTAAACCATTTTACAAGATTATCGGGTAAAAAATGAATACAGCAACACTGCTCGTAACAAAAAATGCAATTTCTTGAGACAAGATTTGTAAACTTTCGTAAATTTTGTTGCAAGAACTAGCAAGGAATTATATCTTGGGGCAACAATGCTTAATAATAATGTTTCAAAGGTACTGAAGTTCGATTCTTTTGTAATTATTCGGACTGTTAGTACCTAAACCCATTTTCTCTTTGAGTATTTAGACTCAAATAGGTACAATTGAAATTGACGAATGAAGATTCTTCATTGTAAATTTAATTTAATCTTAGGTGTAAGCTGTAGGTACCCAATCCCTACGACCGAGTAATGTACTACTTGCGTTAAGAATGTCTTTCTTCTTCATTGTTAATTTAACTGAATCATGAGTGAAACTGTAGTAATTATCATCCACCGAGAAATATCATCACCTTAATTATGCTTGTAAATTTAACAGAATCTTTGCTGAAATTAGTACTATCTTCTACTGAGAAATATATTACTTGCTTTAAGAATGTCTTAATTCTTGATTGTAAATTTAATTGAATCTTGGCTGAAACTAGTAGGTACTATATTCTATTGAGAAATAATAATATATTACTTGCTTTAAGAATGTCTTAATTCTTGATTGTAAATTTAACTGAATTTTGGCAAAAACTAGTACTATATTCTACTGAGAAATATATTACTTGCTTTAAGAATGTCTTAATTCTTAATTGCAAATTTAACAGAATCTTGGCTGAAACTAGTACTATCTTCAACTGAGAAATATATTACTTGCTTTAAGAATGTCTCAATTCTTAATTGTAAATTTAACAGAATCTTGGCTGAAACTAGTACTATCTTCTACTGAGAACTATATTACTTGCTTTAAGAATGTCTCAATTCTTAATTATAAATTTAACAAAATCTTGGCTGAAACTAGTACTATCTTCTACTGAGAAATATATTACTTGCTTTAAGAATGTCTTAATTCTTAATTGTAAATTTAACAGAATCTTGGCTGAAACTAGTACTATCTTCTACTGAGAATTATATTACTTACTTTAAGAATGTCTTAATTCTTAATTGTAAATTTAACAGAATCTTGGCTGAAACTAGTACTATCTTCTACTGAGAAATATATTACTTGCTTTAAGAATGTCTTAATTCTTAATTGTAAATTTAACAGAATCTTGGCTGAAACTAGTACTATCTTCTACTGAGAATTATATTACTTACTTTAAGAATGTCTTAATTCTTAATTGTAAATTTAACAGAATCTTGGCTGAAACTAGTACTATCTTCTACTGAGAACTATATTACTTGCTTTAAGAATGTCTCAATTCTTAATTATAAATTTAACAAAATCTTGGCTGAAACTAGTACTATCTTCTACTGAGAATTATATTACTTACTTTAAGAATGTCTTAATTCTTAATTGTAAATTTAACAGAATCTTGGCTGAAACTAGTACTATCTTCTACTGAGAACTATATTACTTGCTTTAAGAATGTCTCAATTCTTAATTGTAAATTTAACAAAATCTTGGCTGAAACTAGTACTATCTTCTACTGAGAAATATATTACTTGCTTTAAGAATGTCTTAATTCTTAATTGTAAATTTAACAGAATCTTGGCTGAAACTAGTACTATCTTCTACTGAGAAATATATTACTTGATTTAAGAATGTCTTAATTCTTAATTGCAAATTTAACAGAATCTTGGCTGAAACTAGTACTATCTTCTACTGAGAATTATATTACTTACTTTAAGAATGTCTTAACTCTTAATTGTATAATTAACAGAATCTTGGCTGAAACTAGTACTATCTTCTACTGAGAAATATATTACTTGCTTTAAGAATGTCTTAATTCTTAATTGCAAATTTAACAGAATCTTGGCTGAAACTAGTACTATCTTCTACTGAGAATTATATTACTTACTTTAAGAATGTCTTAACTCTTAATTGTATATTTAACAGAATCTTGGCTGAAACTAGTACTATCTTCTACTGAGAAATATATTACTTGCTTTAAGAATGTCTTAATACTTGGCTGAATAATTCAATAATTCTTGGGTGAACTAAATAATATGTCCTATCAAGTAACATATTACTTGCTTGAATAGTTTTCAATTGTTCATTTGAGATTTAAATTTAATCTTGACCCAAGTTTGACTCTAAATTGGCGCAAGAATTAATTCTTAAATCAAATCTGCGCAATCATTCTTATGGTGAGAATTAAATTAGTTTTGATCTGAGAAGTAATTTTTGACTTAAATAATATTTGCTTTGAACCAACATTTTCCGTCTTTACCATGAAGATTTCTACATTTTTGATACGTTTGTGAGATTATCTTATTTCAAGATATATATATTTGAGATCAAGATATAATTGGTGAAACATATTTGGTTCTTGTTTCAAAAAAGTGTTTTTTTCTGTGTGGGTGTGGTGACGGCAGCAAGAATACATTTGTCACCATCCCAACTCTTGCGCAGCAGATTCCTATGAAACTTCGTACACAATACATTTTAACGAACGATTTAACGCTGAATAGACGGTGCAGTGCAGCACACCCCGCAGGCACATCATCAGCCTACGAACAAATAAAACATGGAAGCCGCACGCAATACTAAATTGCCTTTCAAAAACGGTCCTGAATTTTAGTTGACAAGTGTCACCCCCGCTTTAATGCATTACGGTAATTAATTTCAATATCAACCTATAAAAACTTAAACCGCCATTTAAAAATAGTTATGATTGGTCCGTCAGTTTTAATTGGCTATATTCTATAAGCATTTGTCAAAGATATATGCGCAGTGTTAAGAAAAGCGCTATGTCCTGCCCATCTTGGCACAATTGAACAATTGTGTTTGGGGGCATTTTTGAGCTGGCGTTAGACGTCCATGTTATATATGGTCGCAGTCATCAGCCTATCTCAGTTCACACTGGACGTAGGCCTCTCCTATAAAATGTGCGTTTAATTGGGCAAGCGGATTGGCGATCACAGTAATGTGTCCACTATGATGACGCTGTTGCCTATCATCAATAAAATCGAAGAAGGTCAGTGACACTTCAATCTCTTAGTCTACTCTTACGACACCCACGGGTATAGTTGGGATAAGATCATCCCCTAATATTTAATACGACTGTATGTTTTTTTTATGTTTGTTACCTACCTCATAACTTTCGACTAGGTGAGCCGATTTTGATGATTCTTTTTTTTATTTTAAAGCTAATGCTCACTGATTAGTCACATTTTAATTTGATCCAGTTCTGACAATGGCACCCATGATAAAACCATATAAGTCTTAAATTTACATTAAGGATGTCAAGCGATTTCGATAGTTATTTTTTTAACCGAGTTCACAATAAACCGAGATGGTCCCTTTGGCACCAAGTCGGGTTTTGATGAAGGGATCTTGGAGAAATCTGTTGACTACACTGGTTTTTTATTTTTTTTTATTTGGTGATTATCTATATTGAAATGCCGTGTGGTGACGGCAATAAGAATACATTTGTCACCACCCCAACTCCTCCTACGGGTGTCGTAAGAGTCGACTAAGGGATTGAAGTGTCACTGACCATTTTACAAGATTGGTGCAGCGTCATCATAGTGGACACATTACTGCGATCGCCAATCCGCTTGCCCAGCGTGGCGAATATGGGCATTTACCTCCTAATGCGTCTATGCGCATAGTTAATAGGAGAGGCCTACGTCCAGCAGTGAACTAACATAGGCTGATGATGATGATGATGATCTATATTGAAGGTGCTTTCGACGATGAGGACGTGATCCACGTCGACGGCGAGGTGAACCCGGTGCGGGACCTGGAGACTATCGGCGAGGAATTGCGCCTCAAAGATGAGGAGCAGCTTTTGAGCTCGCTTGAGAAGCTGGAGCGTACCGTAGGCCGCGGCGGCGACAAGAAACTGAAGCCCGAATATGTAAGTTATTATTTTGTTTTTTTTCCGGTAAGTTCCCACTAATGTAAGCCCTGGGTGCTTAGACAAGTTGCCAATCGCTAACGCTTAATCGTCAATCGTAAACGAGAGGCAGCTAACTGTCTTTGTCGCACTAATATGAAAGACAGAGGGAAAACTACGATACGCTACTAAGCGTTGGCGATTGGCAACTTGGCTAAGCATCCTGGCGTGAGACGATTTTGTCATTGCGCTTGCCATCCGCAGCAGAACCAAAGTAACCGATATAGCTCTCCGAATCGCTAACTTGATTTGGCAGTGGGCGGGACACATTGCACGTAGAACCTTTGGGGCGGAAAGGTTCTCGAGTGGCGGCCACGTACCGGAAGGCGCGGCGTGGGTAGGCCCCCCTCAAGGTGGACTGATGACCTGGTGAAGGTCGCAGAGTCCGCTGAATAAGGGTGGCACAGGACCAGTCATTGTATTTTTGCACTTGACTGTACAGCGCTGAAAATCGCGCGTGCCCGTGGTACATTGTCCGACAAGTGATGACGCAGAGTAATATTAATGAGACCGATAAAGGAATTCCCTCTTGCACGTATGGTTATTTCTAAAACTTGTATTCATACGATGTACGTTTTATTTTCTGTTTTGTTGCAGGACGCTCTGTTACGGATAAAGGCAGTTTTAGTCGATGAAAAGAAACATATACGATTTGGAGATTGGAGCGCAGCTGATGTAAGGATAATTATTTTATTATTTATTGACATTTATTTCGTATGTCAAAACCAAATTAAAAATATTTATTTGTCTATCGCAAACAAGTAGTACTTTCTTTAGAACGTAGAACTCCTTTAATCATCCGATTTTGACTATAAATTGGTAAATATTTGTCTGTTTTATATTTTCAGATAGAAGTCTTAAATAAATACTTATTCATTACTTCGAAACCGGCGCTGTATCTCGTCAATCTGTCGGAGAAGGATTACATTAGAAAGAAGAACAAATGGTAAGCGAGTTTTGCACAGATAGTTACCGTTAAATGTATCTACATATTAAAACAATTTAACTTACAGACCAACAAATACTAAATACACACTTTTTAATCAAAAAGCCCACCCCATGTAGCCCCGGATGCAAAGGTGCCCAAATAATATCATATCGCATAATATCGCATAATATCGCAGTTCAATCAGGCAATGCTGGCAGCATTGCCTGATTGAACTGCGATATTATTGATATTAAATGTATGTAATTTTATTGTTCTGTGGACGTCACCCTTGGTGTCAGAAGATTTCCGAAGAAAAGATGCCATTTAAATTTTGTGATGTATGTTTTATTCTTAACATGCGAGCTTTGCTTGATAGCTACCACCGTCTTACCCGTTAACCTGCCGCTAAATAGCATTGTCTCGGTTTGGGGGTAAGATCGCCGGTGTAATTACTGGCACAGATAGAGGCAATCCATCTAAGTCCTCAGGGTAGGCAGCGCATAGGCGATTTCCTGATCGCTATGTCTATGGGCCTCAGTTCCTGCTTTCCATCAGGTGGGCTGAGAGCTCAGTTGTCTACCTTCTTCAAGTAAAAAAAAACAAAAGAAATAACTAGAACGAATTTTGTAGGTTACCCAAACTGAAGGAATGGATCGACAAGAACGACCCCGGCGCCCCTCTCATCCCCTTCTCCGGGGTGCTGGAGACCAAGCTCATGGACATGGACCCCGCCGAGAGGGAGGCCTTCCTCAAGGAACATGGCATCACCAGGTTTGACTTTTGATATAATGAATAACGCACTTATTTATAAATGTCTCCTAACTAAGCAAGCCGATAAGACGTGGGTGCGAATCCCACTTCAGCGTTGGTTTTCTTCGGTATTTTTCTTTGGTATGTGACATCTAATATTTAAATTCGATCGCCAATCCGCTTGCCCAGCGTGGCGATTATGGGCATTTGCCTCCTAATGCGTCTGTACGCATAGTTAATGGGAGAGGCCTGCGTCCAGCGGTGGACTGTCATAGGCTGAACATGACACTGTGTTACTACTTAAAAAAACCGGCCAAGAGCACGTCGGGCCATGCTGAGTATGGGGTTTCGTAGTTATTCGAAAATGGGTGGGCCGATTATGTTCAAAATACTTTTATTTTAAAGTATTCTATAAGCCCACTATTCATGATTTTTTCATATTTTTTGGACCCACGGATCAAAGTTAGAGGGCACAATTTCTTTTATTCTGGAGCTTTTATCTCCGAAAATATTAAGTTTAGAAAAAAACTTTCTTCTACGCAACCCTTACTCTTTTTAAGAGACCTATTCAATGATATCCCACTTCACCAGTTGGGAGGTACCCGAAAAAATCATTTTTTCCTAGTTTTTATTCTACCAATTTGTTGGCATGATTAATATGTATTCGTGTACCGAATTATAGCTTTCTAGTACTAACGGCCACTAAGCTATGCTGCGGACAGACGGCCAGACGGACAGACGGACACGGCGAAACTATAAGGGTTCCTTGTTTACTACGGAACTCTAAAAATACACAACTCAAAAAAAATAGTTAAACAATTGAGTTGTTCCACAAAAATATGGTCACATTTGAGTCATTTATTTATTCACTACATTTTTTGCAATTAGTGCATTATTTAGATGTGTGATCTAATCATTCGCCTCAAGTCTGGTGAAATTACCTATAATTATTTGTAAATTGTTTCAGTGCACTAGATAAAATCATCGTGTCCGGTTACAAAGCTCTGCAGCTAGAATACTTCTTCACTGCCGGTGCTGATGAAGTCAAAGCTTGGATCATACAGGTAAATGAACCCTCAACAAACAATCCTGTGCGGTAGGGATCGGATAAAGCTATTTTCTCCATACAAAAGAACGGTTCGAATTCCGTTCTTTTTCATTCTTCGGTTTTTTTTTGTTTGGAGTAATTCAAGAATATGATGTTAATAGTTACATTAAATGTTGAATACTACATAAAGAGTGTAAAACATTTTAAGATATTGAGCTATTTCGAGGTTTTTCTAAAAAACCGGTTCCGATCCCTGCTTTGCGATATTAAACACGGGTCTTACCTTGTGGATTTGATAACGCTTTTTACAGTTACTCAACTGGTATATATCGTCGGCTGACAAGCAAAACTCACTATAAAAACTGTCACTACTCTTAGCAACCTCTTAAATGTCAGTGTTACATCAGAACTGAGATAGGAGCTTTATTTCAAGTAGGTATTTTTTACTTAGTGAAAGAAAGAAAGAAAGATAAATAATTTATTCAGTGCGCTTATGAGTTTTGCTTGTCAGCCGACGATATATTCTATATTCCATATCTAACTCTAACCCAGCACTTTGTTTTTGGACCCTTAGTTAAAGATATAAAAAAATCGTAAAGGATCACTTTTTAATCATGTATGTAATTTGGTTGATAATTAAAAGCCGCCCAACTAGTAATGGGTCGTTCCCGATCATTCCCAATCTTACTATGGGGAAAGTTTCCATTTGGGAATATTCCCCATACTGTGTTGGGTAAGTTACCGGGAACGACCAACACTATGCCCAACCTCTAATTATAAAATAATACAATTGCCTTTTTCACTAAGACATATGAGTCGGACTCACGCGCGTAGGGTTCCGTACCATTATCAATTTATCATAAAAAATGTTTTTAAAGACAAGCTTTCATAATAAATCAAAAAGAAGAAATAAACCATGACCATTCATAAAATCCATGGTTTTTTAAACCTTACTAGTACCTATAACGAACCACAAAAAGGGTTGAGTTTAGCTGATCAATAGATGTGTCAGCCAAAGTATGATATAATATATGTACAAACAAACGTTTTCCATAAGGAGTTTCTTTACATTCTTTCCAAATATTTTTTTTTGCAGTTGAGGCCAAAAAAATTACGCGACAAGCTTTCAATCTCGATAGAATATAAATAAACTGCTTATGTATAATACTTGTTTCGAAGGTCTTACTCTAAGAGTATAAACCGAGGTCTTACTCTACGAGCAACTTACGAGTATATTACTTATTTTACCATCGTTGCTCCATTACAGAAAGGTACAAAAGCGCCACAGGCCGCGGGTCGCATCCACACCGATTTCGAGAAAGGCTTCATCATGGCCGAAGTGATGCACTATAAGGACTTCAAGGAGGAAGGCTCCGAAGCCGCTTGCAAGTCCGCCGGCAAATACCGACAACAAGGTACTATCATTTCATAATATAAACAGGCGGATTTTTATATTGTTGTAGTTTTTTAAAATTTTCCAAATTTGGATATTTTCATATTTTTTCTACTCAGAATCGCAAGCTTTTTCGATCCTCATTAGCAGAAAAATATGTCCCATTCCATACATTTTTTTCTCTTCCACTGAGTTACGGTCGAAGAAAGAGTATGAAAAATAGTAACTCAATGGAATTTGGACACTTTTTTATTTCTATCAGGATCGAAAAAACTCGTGATTCCGAGTAGAAAAAATGTAAAATAGTCAAAATTCGGAAAATTAAAAAAAAATTAAAATCCGCCCAATAAATAAATACCTTGGGACATCTTACACAAATCGACCTAGTCCCACGGTAAGCTCAATAATTATATAAGAGAATATAAGATACATACAGGGTGGCTAGTAAGTATACCGACAAACTTGAAAGGTGTATTCCTGAACACATTTTGAGGCTATAATGTCATATGAACTTTTCTGGATTCAGCTTAGTTTAAGAGATAATGACATGTTATTCAAAAAACTATTTTCGTCACAAGTCACTGAAAAATGCCTGCACGATTAAAATTCTTACAGTAATAGTTTTCATCTCGACATACACACTGATTAAAGTTAGAGAAAATGTGAAAAAAGTTTCAGAAAAATGTTAAACTTAAAAAAAAATTCAAAAACACTGAAAAAAATATTCTGTTCCAACAATTTATTACTGGTCATGTACAAAAGAAATCAAAATATCACAAAACAGAAAGGAAAAAAAATTTTTTTTTTGTTCGGAAATGACATATGTCACATTTTTTTTTACTTCTTTTGTCATCAAGAATGTATTGGTAAAGTCTGTCGGTATACTCGTTCCCACCCTGTATAGATACTTAAACACGTAAACAGCCTACGACCAAGGAACAAATATTTGTGATAAATAAATACAAAAATACTGGGATTCGAAACCGGAACCTGCAGCTTCGTAGGCAGGGTCACTACCAACTAGGATATGGAGGCTGACAAAATATAATCTAGAAACACCAACTTCGCAGTAAAATCGGACGATATTATGTGCATCTCCTTGAGTTACAGAATCTGTCACTTTACCTACCTAATAAATACCGTAAAGCTGGGTTACTTTGGCCCTAGGGGGTAACTTTGACCCAAAATTCTTGGATATTATTTTATTAAAAAGCAAGGGTGTAAATTACTTGATTACACTCTTAACTTTACTTGTAATTTATCAATTCAAGCATATAAGTATATCCATTAATTATTCATATATTCCATTAAATATTGTATTTCCATTAAACCGAATGAGAAGTAAAACCTATAATTTTTTTGGGACTAAGTAACCCGGCTTTACGGTACATACTAGCACATTTTAACTAAAATGGAAATGTTGGAAGTTTTTGAATAAGGGGGTTAATTTATTTCATTACCTCTCCAGGTCGTAACTACGTGGTAGAGGATGGTGACATCATCTTCTTCAAATTCAACGCCGGCGCCGGTCTGAAGGACGCCAAGAAGAAATGACGTGACAAAGTGATGCTTCTGTTAGTACACTTCCTGTACTTGAACCTGGTTCTCTATTCTCTTATGCACGTTGCGTAAACGTTTTAAGATTTTTATATTTACAAATTAAGTTTTCAATAAGTGAATCCACTTCATATTTATATTGATTGTCTGTAATAATACTAATGTAATAAAGCTTGTTGAAGTTTGTAATTTGGCAAGCTTTTATTTCGTCCTCTGAGATCATTGCTGTGTCTATTTGCCATGGCTATATTGGCCATGAATCATGGCTAGAACTAGGCAGTTCTGACAAGTAGTAACTGGCCACCATTCAATAACTGGGCGACCGCATACATACTAAAAGTGAACTCAATTCGCTTGTAATCAGAGTTGTCTAAGGAATAGATTTCAATAACTGGTCACTCTTCAATAACCATATTCTAAAGTGAATTCTGTTTACAGGTAAACAGAATTTAGTTTTAATATATGGGGGCCAGTTACTATCGATTTACCCTATAAGTATAGGAGTGATAAATAACATGATAGAAAATACGGCCTGTCTGTAAATAAACATTGAGGCCTCAAAATCCCCTACATACTGATGAGTCATGTTCAAAACCACTCGTTTATTTCTTGTGGGAAAACTTCGTAAACCACCCAATCATTGTTACAGTAAGTCAATAAAATGAAATAGTTACTGTTTCAACGTTCGTATTTATTTATGCAAATATATAAGAATAAGAACGAGTATTATCTACTAATCTAACTAATTTACTTACGTATAAATAAAATGTATAATAATTAACAAATTTGTGTCCCAATGAAATACAACATACAACATTTATAAAACCTCTACAAACTCTTCGATACGTAACACTTTCCCCTGTGATTGATCAGTCTCAGGTTCCATCCTTGCCTCATCAAACATTCGTTCCATGATCATTTTGATCTGCTTCAAAAACCTCTTCAAGTTGATATGAGACAGTATCCCTTGCTCTGTAACTGGTGCCAATTTCTCTCTGTCCTTTTCGGATTTCTTCAGCACTTCATTTACGATGTACGATAAGGCTTGGGTAACTGTCTCTTCCAATTCCTGAAAATATGTCCCAATTAAAATGCATATTAGGAATGTTCTGTAGCTACCTCTAGATAGATAGCTTTGGATTATCATAATGTTCAATACTTATTACGAGACTTGTATTGCGCGGTGGTGCTACATTGTGTCAAGGTTCTAACATCATAATACTACATTGTGTATTAAGGTCGGTAAATAAAAAAAATGTGAACAAGTGTGAAAATAAAGCCCAAGCCGAAGTGGCGGGCTTTACTTCACACTAGTTTATAATAAAATTCATGAGTGTAGTGTACCGCCCATGGCACATACTACGGTGTGCATAGGCTGCACGCATTGACGCACATACCTAACAGATGTGATGAAAAAAATATTATCTTTCAACATGATAGTTACATAAAATACTTAAAATTTGTTATAAAAATATAAAACGCAACTAACTTGAAAATCGTCGTATAATGAGTTCAGCGCCAGCATTTCCTCAATCAATTTAATTTTAAATGTATCCGGCGAAGTGTGTTTCAAGATATAAACGATGAGATTACCAACTGCGGTTACAGTGCTGCTCGCTCTGAAACATAAAACAATCAACGGTTTTAATATTTTCGTTATATTTCGAAAAATTTCGTTTTACCTCTAAACGAAACGACAAAATAAATATCTACTGGCCACGTCAGACTCAGAAACGCGATTCTATGTACAAACGCTGTAGTCACATTAAATTTATTGATACAAGCTCTCTTATTTATTTCTAAATATTGTATACCTAGTATGTGTTTTATACTCTACGGAAATATATACTATACTGTTAATAAATTCTTACATCACACTTGCAGTCTAAGCGCGCCATTGCTTGCATGCATAGTGGGAGTAATAGAAAAGTGAAATTCCCTAGGGAGTAATAGAAATGTCAGTACGTCATTTAATAATATTTTGTCTTAAAACTTATTTTTTTATCGGCAAGTGTGATGAAAAACATTGTATGCATCACGGTAGGTAAGCGGAATACTAACTCGAGTCATTAAAAGCCCTCCGCCTATGGCGTCGGACTTCTAACACTCTCGTTAGTAATTCCGTACATTGTACACAATGTACTATAATTCGTAATATTACCGTTAAGTTCCATTATAAAATCTCTCGCCTCGTTTGTTTTACTTTTTCAACTTTATTCGTGTTATATACAGGGTGTAATCGATAAGTGTTTACAGGCCATAATTCCTTAAGTATGAGAGATATCAGAAAAAAAAAACTGATATCGAAACTACGTTACCCAACGAGTAACGCAGCAATATCATTTAAAAGTTTTCTGATATCTCTCATATTTACGGAATTATGGCCTGTAAACACTTATTTCACCCTGTATATACTAGCGACACGACAATACTAGTATCAAAAACCTACCTCTTGAAACATTTCAGCATACACAGGAATATAGTGACACAGAAAGCGACTTTGTTTTATACTATGTAGTGATTGTTGGATTTACAGGAGTATACTAACCGAGATACAGCTTCTCTCGCTTGTATAATCTCGTGGACACACGCGATCAACCTGCCGTGTGTGTCCTTCATGAGGTACTCTAGGGGATCGCAGTCTCCCGGTGGGAGCGACCCGTATTGCACGAGAAGTCTTTTCTGAACCAGGGTAAATTGGCTTTGAAGTACGTTTAGCTCGTCCTGTGAAAAAAAAATTAAGGTTGCAGAACGTTATATCCAGGGCCCGTAACTTTCATGCCGATGACATCAATTTGACGTCATGCTCCATTTAGGGTGATCCCAAATAGTTTTATTGATAATTGGTAATCATTAGTCGTCAATCATTTTAATCATGTACAAATTACTCCAAAAGTAGTATATTTACACGTGAAATTAATAGTACCTACTTGATACGTGAAACATAAAACTATTAGATTTTTTTTATACATGTATTTTATTAAATGATATTGTTAACACATTTCAATAATTACATAGAAAACAGAATTGCTCTTTAACGTAAAGCATGTATCAAGTAGGTATTATTTATTTCACGAGTAAATATACTACTTTTGAAGTCATTTGTACATGATTAAAATGATTGACGAGTAACGATTAATAATTCACAATAAAACTGTTTGGGATCACCCTAAACGGAGCGTGACGTCAAATTGATGTCATCGGCATGAAAGTTACGGGCCCTGGTTATATCCTTCTAAGACCTGTACTTTATAAGAATAGCCAAGATGTATATCCAATACCTACTTGTCATTGAAATTTGTACCTACTCGGCAGGAAATAGAGTTGATACCAATTTGTCCGTATATTTTTTTACTAGTTATAACCAGAGATCGGACAAATGTGCGTCATTGCTCGCAATAATATGTACATGACTCCAAAGTTGATTGAAAAATTAATCATTTTCAGGAAATTACCTATTTGACACCGCTAACTATAAAAACCTTTGTAAATAGTCACCTCAAAGCTTCGAAATCAAATTTCAAGAAATTATTCATTTAATCAAATTTTGAGTCATATCAATATTATTGCGGACAATGACGCACATTTGTCCGATTTCTGGTAATAACACGTGCAACTCTGGAAGCTTATAATGGTCCCGTTTTATCAATTTATCGTGCTACCCGTCACTTTCGCATTTACATACTTGTTAGAACCTGACGGCAACAACGACAAACGATTGAACACGGTACCATCATAAGCCTACTGTTATATTTAACTACAATTTACTACATGCATGACCATGGGCCTTATGCTGAGTTGTTTACACGTGCAAGTTTTGAGACGCAAAACTATGGGTAAGAGTGAGTGGCAAATGTCTGAATTTCTTTCTCGCAAATACCTTTATTTTAAAACTTGCAGCAAGAATTTGCAGGTGTAAACTTGGCTTTACGAGAATAAATGTGCCATTGATTGTCTAACATGTCGTCTCATATGTTCTTACCTCTGAACTTTTTAACTTTATTCTTTCTTTTGCATGAACTTCGATGCTTTTCAACAATTTCACAACAACTTGCTTGCTCAAGTCAGAATCAAATTTAAAATTGAACCGAAAGTCTATTTTATCCATCCTAGTGTAATGGTCTGTTAATTTTATAATGAGATGATCTAATATCGCGATAATATCCGAAAATTCTTTCGCTTCTACTGAATATTGTTGTTCCGCGGCCTTAACTGTCACGTATCTTTTCGTGTTCCTGTATTTGAAAGTCATTGTATCAGCTGATTTTCCATGTTCAGCCATTTCTTCCTCTGAAAAATCTGTTGGTAAAGCACGTATTATTAGGTAATACCTTGGAAATTATTCGTCAATTGCGTTTTTGTATGTATTAGATTTGGGCCATGTTTTCAAGCATTTTGAATATTCTCTAAAGTGAGGTTGTTTGTAACTGAACTTATAGCGTCTTCCTTGGGCAATATACAAGCTTTTTTTACCGGCCATTGAATACATCACATGCCACATAATATATTATATATGTAAATCATACTGAGTCACTTTTAGTATAGGTCCAAAATCAAAATCGCGTAAAAAATAACTACCATACGAATGTCAAGATGACAACCAGAAAGTATGAAACAGTCAAGATTTCTTTCGCGATTTTGGGTTGGTTTCATATTTCATAGTAAAAGCTACTCAGTGTGACATTTGTCCATACGAGGTATTGACATCACATCATCATGTGGCTTATTATTATACACCCTGTATTACTTACAGTGACTGTAACTACATGTATGAGAGTTAGAACAACTTACCCGTAAATATCTCATTAAAGTTAATACAAGGTCTGTTCACAGTCAAATACAGAACAATGTTGTTTTCTTCAACATCTCCACTAGGCGCGCAATACAAACTCGCAGGTAACAGCACTTTCTTCGTCAATACTTCTATCTTTCCTCTAGCATCCGTAACTGCGAGCATGATTCGCACGAAGGTATCCGCTATGTCCGCGTCACTTGACATAAATACCTGAGTTTCCACGATTTCAGTGCCATTTATAATATCTAAGCATATCACGGCTTCTGAGCACGCAAAAGGTGGAGAACAAACAAAAGTAATCTGAATATTTTGTACCATCTTTGGGTCTTTACAAGTTATTATGAGGACCACTGGGCAAAGGTGTAACGCGTCGCCCTCTTGTGTGAATTCTTGAAACAAATTTTGAACTGGTTTCCCGGCATCCACTTTTATGCTTATAATTTTGTCTATTGTGGGATATTGGTCGTTTATTTCTGAAACATATCAAAATACAGTTAATAATAATGACAGACCCAAGCGAACTATGGTTACCGACATAGCATATCGGGTGAGCAAGCTGTAGTGGCAGGGCACATTTCTCGAAGAACCGATGGCCGTTGGGGCAATAAGGTACTCGAGTGGAGACCACGTACTGGCAAACGCAGCGTAGGACGTCCACCCGCAAGGTGGTCAGACGACCTGGTTAGAGTTGCGAGGACTCGGTGGATGCAGGTCGCATCCATCCGGCCAAAGTGGAAGTCTATTGAGGAGGCCTATATCCAACAGTGGACGTCCTATGGCTGAAATGATGATGATGATGACCCATTGACATGGACTCTACAATACAATATTACATAGTCGTATGATCTCGCTGACAAAATGCACAAAATGATGTCTTTACCGACCTGTCTATATCCCTACCGCAATATTACAAGGTTCTATGTTCTTTTCTCTAAGTACTTTAAATATGAAATTGAATAGATTGAATACCCCGAAAATTATTATTGCACAAAACTAAAGTAGTAGATTATTGAAAATTGTATACCATCTTTACTTTCCAAAATTCTATGCAGCGACTCTTCAACAACTTCCAACTCAGCTTGTACCGCCTCGGGATCCATAAGATCGTTTATCATCGACCCGGCATTTGCATTCAAGTCGGGCTCTGTCCCCATATAGCTGACTTGAATGGTTCCATCTTTGGACAGCGTGACAACGCCACCTGGTAGCGACTTGAGGAAACAACGCGATATCGATATCGTGTAATGGGGTAGATCGCAAGACCATAGTAAAGTGGTGTTTTCGTATACGAAAAGCTTCGAGTCTTCAGAAGCGACCAATACTAATAACCGTGATCCTGGTTCTGAAAATATTTTTTGATTTGTTGTGGAATTACTTGGCAGTAAATATGCATGAAAGGCTAGGTAAAATTGCAATATTGTGAACCTTATTAGTAGAAATAATATTTATTGGACAATTACCCAAATTTACCCAGTCCCACGTTAAGCACAATTATCTAAGGCTTTGGTGGTGGGTATTAAGCGACGATATATATATGTATTAGATAGATACTTAAATACATAGAAACAACCATGGCTTCTAGAACAGTAATAATTCATGAGTAACTTTGCGCCTGATATATTTGACCTTATTAGTCATCCTAAACTTTTTACAATGTTGTGCAACAAGGGTTATTAGCCTGTGATTTATCCGAAGTCAATTCAACTTACCGTAATACCAACCGATGAGATACGCGGTGAAACAAATGGGCATGTAATCAAACTTGATCATGTATTTCATAAGACCATTGTCTTGAAAGCAGTACAGATGTCTTTCGCCCAGGGCAATAATACTTGAGAAGTTGCTGCTTGTCTGAAGACAAAATGGCATTTGTTTAAAGCACCTACTCGATAACAGATGTCGCTGTTACGTATGGAGCTGCAATTTGTCGGGTCCACGCTGTACGCACAACATCGCGAGGAAATTCCCGCACGAGACAGTTCACTCAGTGTAGGTAGACTTGCCTCGCCCGAGACGAAAACACGAACGGCTGATTGCCTCGAGAGAGGCACGTCCATAATAATTTTGTACAGTCGAGTTCATAAATATGTATACAGTTGTAGACCTTATCCCGATACAATAAGTAAAAATTTGTACACATATTTATGAACTCGACTGTACATATAATTCCTCGCATGTATTAGTGTGGACCCGGCTATTCATTAATTTCATTATTTAGGTAGGTTTTAAACTTAGGTACCTATACTCTTTTCCACAAGCCTCGGGGAGTTGTCGCCTTTTTCACTGGGGTCACAGAAATGTCGTTTCAGATTTTACCCGGGATATCGTTTTTATTGAAAGGTGATTCTAACCTGGATAGCTTGTAGCGACGATACTTCCTCGCCGGCATTATAGACCCATTGCGGCACGCTCTTTTTATTCTGCCTCGTATTCAGCTCGCTTAGCCCTCTCAACTGCTGATAGCTTTAAAGGAAATACATCAAGCGGTTAGCGGACGAATCGCCATAAAGTTGTCAATACGACCTTTTAGTAACTATTGAATTAGAGAAAAAATGCGTCCAGATTGATGAATCCGCACATCCTTGCTTTATTAGGTAAGTACCTACGTTATATCTCGCAAATATTAGTGCAACTCATAGGTAGGTATCTACAACAAAGCTACTTGCGTTGCGGCCCGCGAAAATCAAGTCTATTATAGAGGGGCGATACAGGGGCAAATGCAAGATCGAATAGTTACAAACGATAGCCTTCTAACCGTACCTGGATGCCATATGTACCCAATGTACCCATTAAAGTGAATATTTCGAACGAGATCTCTTTCATTTCAAATCAAATTAATACGCTGTTATCTGTTATTATACTGACAGACATATAGTTGCTCCAAATTTTTGGTGTTCTAGGTGGGGCCTTTGACTTTTCTATCCGGATTTATAATTGAGATTTAGATCACTATTTTACCTACAAGTAAGTGAAGCGAAATGTAGATACTTACCTGAATATTTCTAACACCCACGTTGATTTGCAAATAACAAAGGAATCGCTGCTCGCCACATAGCATACTGGGCCGGGAATGATAACATCATTAAACATGCACATGAAGAGAAACGTGTCTTGGTCAAAGAAACTCAACGTGCCGTCTAAAGATTGTACACATATAAAGTCTCTCGACTTTATGTTGCCGAAGGGCCCGCATATCACGCTGTATGCCCGTCTTGTGAACGAGTGTTTCACAACAGGTTCTAAGGCATTTTGGTCTCCTGGAAAATTAAAATAAAATCACTAACTGCGTAGTGCGTAGATACTTGTTAGTTAAGTCACATCAAACTGAAACACGAAAGGTAGGCGGAGGCACCCGGTATGAAGTCTCAGGAATGTCCAGCTGATGAAGCGAGATAGGGATGGTAGGTATCAGAATCAGAATCGTTTATTTGTAGAATCTCTCTGTATCTACTTGTACATGTGTAATAAAATAAATTACGACTTTTTAAACATAATTACAGACTGAGGAGAGACCGTTCTCTCAAGGTATCTTATTATCTGTCGTTAAAAATGTTAACGCAAAAATTATCGGTATCTACATATATCTAGGATATAAATAGGTAGGTACCAATAGGGATATTTACCGACATCTGTATGGCCTTCTTTCCTAGTCAATTGATAAACGGCGTAGCTTTGAGGATGTAAAACTAGGATTTGTCGATCTTCTTTGCCACTGTAAGTTTAAGAGTTAAGACTATTGCAAATTAGTATACTTAATTTATTATTGAAATGATTTCTGTGATTATATTGCAAGTGCCCAGATTCTCAATTTCCTGACCGCTCATAGCCCTTATTACAAAGCGCATAAAGTGTAGATACATAATTATGTTCACTTAACTAATACGATGGTAGGACAACACAACTTACGATATAAACTTCCCAGTCTCAAGCTGTAGTATAGGAGCATTCAAATTGCTTTCTAAAAGAATATGCGACGCATCATGACCGCTTGGCTTGTATAGTTTAATTATTGATCCTTCACCGGCGACAATACAATCGCTATCGCTGTGAGAACTGAATCTATCTACTTTAAGACAACTACCATTTTGGGTACCCACTTCGGTCTGATCACCTTTTGAATCATTATTTGACCACCACTGTTTAACTTTGAATATAGACATTGCAGCTTGTAGTAGGTATCAACTAAAGTTAGAACATGAATGGTTGGCGCAGCTGATTTGCGTTGCTGGGGCAACAACACATGTAAACATTCATATTCTATACAATTTATAACTTGTTTTTACCTTTGAAGCTCGTGAAGAATTACTACGCTCTACATTTACTATACAAGAAACAAATTAGCGTTAACTACAGTACCTAGGTAATTTCCATTCTCTATAGGTAGTAGTAATTTCTAGTCTTCATCTATAAACAAAACACAGACTAAGTTATTTATCTTGGCTGATATAAAGTTTCTGTACCCACTCATACCAAAACGAAAATTAGGTAAATTTTAGGTAATTCGTTAGTTCCATTTCCATCGTCGTGTGTCAGAATTACAGATATATACTATTTATAGCTGTTCTGCATAGCATAATTCATAGGGATTTTAGGTCAACAGAAACATAAATAATCTGCAAATAAAATAAGTAACATTTTTTTTTTACGCTTAACTCTTGTGCTGATGACTGTACCGTTAACAAAGAAGTAAAATAATCTTTCATTTTAATACTGGTCACTTAACTAATAAACCGCTCTTTAACCACATTCCAATAATAGGCAACATTTTTTTCATGTGGTAGCACTAACAGAGACGCAGTGTCATTTTCGTATTTCGTATGTATACTGACAACATTGTCTATTTCTTTCATAAGTTGTTTGTGTCGTCGCCTTGTGGTGGTGATTTTCAAAACTTGTGTTTTATTTAATTCAGGAACAATTTATTGTGCATAAATAAATCGATCACTGTGAACTAAGACATTCTGCTGCAAAAGTTCATTAAGAAGAATTTTTAAGTAGAAGAATTTACGATGTCGGAGCCAAAACCAGAAAACAATGGTAGCAACGGAGGAGAACAAAGGGAGAACGGCGGAGGAGATGAAGGTGACGCGTGGGGAAGCAGCGATTCATCATACATACGACAAGTGGCTAAGATGCCTGTCGACAGGAATGCCGCGTATTACAATATGAATCACAAGAACCGTGGTATGGCCATTATTTTCAACCACGAACATTTCGATATTCATAGCCTCAAATCTCGCACTGGAACGAATGTCGACAGTGATAA
Organism: Thaumatotibia leucotreta; assembly: GCA_025490895.1. Taxonomy (NCBI): domain Eukaryota; kingdom Metazoa; phylum Arthropoda; class Insecta; order Lepidoptera; family Tortricidae; genus Thaumatotibia; species Thaumatotibia leucotreta. The sequence goes on along the minus strand of JALPQI010005185.1, from coordinate 28,852 downwards.
CTTGAGTAAGGTACTCAAAGCCCTTGGCTTCCGAGTCACGGTTTGCCACAATCTGAAGTCTGAGGACATCAATAGGTACATACAAGACCTTGCTGGCATGGATCACACTGACAACGATTGCCTGCTTATTGCCGTGTTGAGTCACGGCGAACTTGGCATGCTGTATGCTAAAGATACCCACTATAAGCCAGACAACTTGTGGTACTACTTCACAGCTGACAAATGCCCATCTCTGGCTGGTAAACCAAAGCTGTTTTTTATCCAAGCTTGTCAAGGTGACAAGCTTGATGGTGGAATAACTCTGGCAGCGTCAAATCGCACTGAAACTGATGGCTTGTCCAGTTCTACTTACAGAATCCCTATTCATGCCGATTTTTTGATAGTTTTTTCTACTGTACCTGGATACTTCTCTTGGCGCAACACAACCCGTGGGTCTTGGTTCATGCAGGCACTATGTGAGGAACTGCGGTATGCTGGTACTGATAGAGACATTCTGACTTTGCTTACATTTGTTTGTCAAAAAGTTGCACTTGATTATGAGTCAAACACTCCGGATATGCCAACTATGCACCAACAGAAGCAGGTGCCATGCATCACCAGTATGCTGACCAGACTTCTTGTTTTTGGCAGTAAGAAATAAGTTTTATTTTTGTTCACTTAATTTTCTATCAAACTTTATAGATACAACAATCTTAGTTGCCTTTATTTTTTGTTTTTAGAATAGTTCAATGTTTTAAGCAATTCTGCATTTTCTGTGATCTCTGAAGAGGTGCGAGCTTAATGTATGAAATGTCTAATTTAAATAATTTGGATATCTAGTTAATTGTTGGAGATTATAGAGCAGCTAGAAATTAATAATTATTAATGTACTTACAAGAAGTTTTTGATACATTGCTTCTTATATCCTGAATATAGGATAGATAATATACATTTAATAATATCAATCTTCATAATAAAGCTTTGTATATGGTAAGTCAATGTTTATCATTGATTTTCCTCTTTATAGGATATATTGGTCACAAATATTTGTAATGCACAAAGTAGCATAATAAATGGTCATGTATTTATAATTGCAGATTATGAGGGGCCTCCTAAAATGGTCACAAATACTGGTATCTTAGACTGTACCATTACCCCGCTAATGTCACCTCTAGAAATGTCTTTACAAGACCTGTGGCAAAGGAAATTTATATTGTTTGGTGCATTTATCATAGTTATGGTGGTAATTATTACTTTGTTGTTAACTTGTTTGAATTGCTTCAACTATGCATATCATGACACCCACAGTAATCAAAATGCTCTCAATTAATTATCTAATATTTTTATAGGCAATTGTGTTACATTTACTAAATTGAAATTACATAATATTCTAATACACATACCATGTTGTATGAAATGAAACATACATTTTTTTGTCTGTTCTAATAATTAATAATTTAATTGGGTATATTGTATTATTTACCTATAAAAACCATTACAAATATAATTTCCTTCTTTTTTGTGCTAACTACAGGCAAAACTTAAAAAAATAATGATGCATCTTAAACATGTTTATCCTATCCACCTACTTGAATTAGTTTGTTATGATTTTGTTTATCTAGGAAATGTTTAGTTGAATTTTAGTATTACTTGTGAATGTTCACAATAAGTAATATTCATAGGAAGTACTTTCAGTTAATTTTACAGCATTTATGTGTGTTAGTTGTAAAATCTGATACTGCATATGAAATGCATCTAATTTTGCCCAAATGCCATTTGTGTTTTAATGATTATTTTATTTACCTTAACAAGAGCCAATGTATGAGCTGTTATTTTCATGCATATGAAATGCATCTAATTTTGCCCAAATGCCATTTGTGTTTTAATGTTTTTTTAATTTACCTTAACAAGAGTCAATAACTGTATGAGCTGTAATTCTCTTGTGTATGAACGTTTTAGGGTTTAAGTTATTTTTCTTACATAATTATGTTAATTCCATGAACAAATAGTGATAATGAGTTGTCCTTCATGAAGTCTTGTCATTTTCGTTTTAGTGTAATTTATATTCCTCGAAATGATCTTAAAACTAAGACAGTTCTTCTGCCATTTTAGTAGTGTAGTATAATATTCCATATAGTCATATCAAAGTATCATACCAATGATGTCAAGGGGGAAAATTGAACAAAAATATTTTTATTTTAATTTGGTGATGTTCAGAAATATGCTCAATGTTGGATTGGTGTATGTGATATGGATCTGACTGATAATTAGTATGTGATAAAAAGTATTCAAAATACCTGTGAGGAAAACAATGTGAATGATATGTATATGTGATATATATGCATTCTTTTTAAATGTGTGCCTTTCAAGACACTAATATTCCTTAGTAAATTTTTTAAACACAGTTTCCTCATAGGGATTTTAAGGAGCATAATAACGGAGTTTGTTAGTGAAACTATTTTTATAATATTTGTGTAAGGTTTATTAAGCAATAAACTTCTCTTCCAAGAATGCTTGTTTTTTGTTTGTAACTAGAATTAGCAGCAAAGCTCCCTGACCTTACCTCTAGACGCTAAACTATATGACGAAAATAACGTAGTACTTAAAGCGGCCGTACACCTGTAAGTTCTTACGTAACTTGTAGGGAATATCTCCGGTATACTAAGGAACGAGAGGTGCATATCACTATATCATTCCTTAGTAGCTCCGTCCCTACAATTTACGTAAGAACTCACAGGTATACGGTCGCTTTTATACCTACATATATGATATCCGATGTAACAATATCGCATCTACTACTTAAGTCGATATTTCCACATGAAATCTGATTGGTATTGAAAAATTAATAGTGGCTTTTTATCCATATGAAAATATAGTTCTGTGTTGTGGAATGTTGTCAAGCAAACATTATGCTTTCCAATATTATTCACAACAAGTATGGTCACATCAGTAGGTAATCTACCTATCAAGTTCGGTAACAGAGGGACATTTTATGTCCCCACAATTTATGGTCTAAACCCCTTATTCATAAACGTCTCCTAACTTAACAAGCCGCTAAATACTGTTTGTCCCTTTCGGTCTTACAAATGTGTCTATAAGAGCGAAAGGGACAAACAACACTTAGCGGGTTGCTAAGTTAGGTGACGTTTATAAATAAGGGGGTAAGTAATTTTGTTAACCTTTTTGAAGCCACGTCAAATACAAAAGCTGTCATTGAGACGCTACGTCAATAAAATGTCAAAACTGAATTTGAACTTTAGGCACATGCGTGGCAGTTTATACTTATTGCTGTGTGGACTTACATATCGGTCTTTGGCGTTGAAGCTGCGGTGCCAGTCAGTCGTTGGCGTCCAAAAGGTTAATAATTTCAATAAAACAAATGGTAACGTAAAAAATGCTTATATTTAAATATTTTTGGTTTCATAGGCATTAAAATTATTCTACATCAATTCCATGAGCTTTCTCTTGAAGCTCCCAGCACTGATCCCAAAACTGGCTAAGCCTTTGCTCCTGGTTCGCGCAGAAGTGTTTGAAATCTCGGAGCATACGAGTTTGGAATGCTTCGTCACCGGTAGCGGGGTACTGCGACCACTTCCACTTCTTCGATATCATATGATTCCAGGACCAGAGGAATCCCATCTAAAAATAAAACGCGATTAGATGTTTGTCTATTCAATTTAGCGACGTGGGTGGGAAGTTATTTATGGATTTGGCAACACGCAAATTGGCACTTCGGTGGATTTTTAAATCACGTAAGAGTTGTAATAAAATGCAACTTTTCTCGTGAAAGTATTATCTGCCCAGTAAGTTCCTTGTTAATAATAAAGTTATCTACAGACGGGCGACCCCGTAGCCAATCTTCGAAGCAACAGACTCTATATCAGCCAGCGTTCATTAATTTATAGGTAGGTACCTTAAATTCTGTGATTGATAGATGCAAGGATAGATATCTCCATGATAAAATGTAGAAAGCGACTTGGCTTGTCATTGAGCTAGACTAACAAATAGGCCGTTGCATACAAGTAGAAGTAGCCTGCGTGTAGTGCGTGTAATTACTGTTTTGTAAAAAATCTACTTAAAAAGTACACCAAAAGTATACCAAAACTAGTTGAAGGGCCCACGGAAAAAACATGTCCAGTGCCTAAAAAAATTAGGGCAAATTCACACCTTATTCTGTTAAAAGTAAGGTGGTTTTTCCTTCTGTAATTTGAATTGACTAGACATATTCTTTCCTTGGCCCTTCAGTTATGGTAATAGACGTGAAGTGAATGCAAATACACAGGTGTACGTAGAATAGTGAATGGCATCTACACACTGCATAGAATATGTTGAGTTAGATAAGAGAACAAATGCATCCCTTGTTGCTGATAATATGCTACTGATAAGACAATTGGGGCAAGTGCTACATAAATGTAACAGTAGGCTTACGATGGTTCAGTTATCGTTTGTCGTGGTTTTGTCACGAGTGTGCGAAAGTGAAGCATGTCACGATAAACACCGAATCATCATAAGCCCCCAGTAGGGTTAGCAAGCGACAGTATCTCGCGGCGACATAATATCGCACCAATCATGCGCTAAGCGTTCAGATGTAGATAAATGTAACTAAAATTTATGTCATTAAACTACATCCTCAAAAAAATATAATACTCTAAACAAATCGGTATAAATACCCGCTCCTTAATTGTAACTTTTTCTGGTGCAAAGCTATAGATAAATTATCGAGAGCTTATATTTGCATTTGTTCTGGTCTTACTAAAACCAAAATTCTTGAGGCAGGCTATGTGTCTTGGCAATTAGGTTTACTATTGGTCAAATACAGAATGCCTGCGACTTTTTAATACACAATCGACATATCTTCGGGGATCGTGCAATATTGCGTAACTAACAAATTCAATTAAGCTCAATTTGAGTGTCAATTTGCAGTGTGGTGACGGCAATAAGAATACATTTGTCACCACCCCAACTCCTCCTGCGGGTGTCGTAAGAGTCGACTAAGGGATTGAAGTGTCACTGACCATTATTTGATAAAAGATTGATGATGGGCAGCAGCGTCATCATAGTGGACACTAGAGTGCTTCTTATTTTTGCAATTTTGTAGAATGTTCGAACCAATAAAAAAGCTCTTTGCTCTCCCGATTGCAAAATTCTATGGGGCACCCTCTCATTTTGTTATTTGATAAGTAAACCAACTTTGTTTTTTTTTTTTCAATTATTATAAACAAAAATTAGGAGTCGCTACCGCAATAATAAAAAAGCGACTAATAATTTTCCCTTTCTTGAACTTCATACTTCGGTAGCGACCCCTAATTTTTGTTTAAAATAATTGAAAAAAAAAACAAATATGGTTTACTTATCAAATAACAAAATGAGAGGGTGCCCCATTGAAAATTGCAATCGGGAGAGCAAAGAGCTCCTTTATTGGTTCGAACATCCTACAAAATTGCAAAAATAAGAAGCACCCCAGTGGACACATTACTGCGATCGTCAATCCGCTTGCCCAGCGTGGCGATTATGGGTATTTACCTCCTAATGCGTTTATACGCATAGTTAATAGGAGAGGCCTACGTCCAGCAGTGGACTATCATAGGCTGATGATGATGATGATGATGAGTGTCAATTGTTTGATATTTGAACTCTATCTGTTTTGGTAGTTACGCGGTATTGCACTATCCTCGACGATATGCCATTCAAGATTTACGATAATTTATCTATAGTTACTCGTACACAGCTTTTGGCAAGTTTCTTGGTACTTTTGGCAACCACAGCATGGAGAAATTTTGCTCCTTCCTAATTCGATTTTAGATAAGAACTTACTCGTCGGCTGTTGTCGTAGTCATCTTTGTTCTTGCCGCTGACGTGTCGAGTTATGTACGCCTCGTGCGGGCTAGGCGCCGCTTCTGAGTGCACCGGGTACCTGATAACAGAAGGAAGTCGTTGGAAAACTGTTGAAGCTCTTTTATTTCAGTATTGGGCTATTGTTAGGAGTAGTAATTTTCAGAAATAATACTGATGGAAGTTAGTCTGAGATCTTTTTGTCAGTAACTACTGAATAGTAATGTCATGTGCTGTTCGCGATAACTTATCCAAAATTGTAAGGGGTATATTTCGAAATGGTAACTTTCCCTATAGTACAGGTAAATTCACGAAAGCTGGCACGAATGGATCGAGTAAGTGACAGAAAGTATCTATGTGTGGATGTCTTAATGACAGTAGATACAGGTTGGTATAGGACTACCGCATACACACAATGATAGATGTCATTCATTCCATTCGTGCCAGCTTTAGTGAATTTACCGGGAACGACCCATCTGTAATACTGAAAGGCAAGTTGTAAAAACACACCTTTCTGTATACAGGTCGGTAGCTATTTTCGTCCCAAAGAGATTCAAGTCCTCTAGAGAACTCATGGCATTTTGGGACTTGAGAATGCAGTAGTTAGGGCTGCACTCGAATGTACAATGACGTTAATGACATGCACCTGATTATTGTGTCTTAGACTAGGATTTGTTTTGTTAAAAAGTTTACCTTTTGTAGCGCCTATTGTTTTCTGATTATTTACGCAGTACAAAAGATAACAATGTTTATACCTGCGCAGGTTACGGAAGATTGTTCGGGGTTGTATTAGTTCGGGGTTGTTTAGATACCATAGGACAGTATAAAACCATATTTTGCAAGCAAAAAAAAGTTGTGCTAGCTGGGTAGTACGTGAAAAACTGCGAAATTTACGGCCATTTTTTAGTTTCTGATTTTTATTTAAAAAACCTTACGTTTTTTGATGTCATATGTCAATAAACGTTTAAAGACTAATAAATTTCCAACAAGTTGAGCTAACATGCATTACCGTAGGTCTTATAGTTTCAGAGATTCGAGACTTTAAAAAGTACCCCTTTTCGTAAACTAGATAAAATTTTGTGTTTTGCTAACGTTTTCGACTTAATATCGCCTCACCTAATTATGCTACGAAAAACATGCAATAATGACCTTATAGCGCACTTAATATTCTTTAATTTAAGGGCAAAATTAGGTCAGTGAACTTTGTAGTTGAAAGTATAAACCCGAAATTCCTAAGGCAGGAGGCCCGCTATCTAAGTTTTTCATACAAATCGCAAGTCGAGTTGCAAAGCTGCAATTTTGGTATATTATAAAGGCCTTATAGATATGTACGAAAATGCATATTAAAAGAAAAACAAAAAAACAATTTGGACATAGGACGTAAAAAACGGAAAAAAAATCGCACTTTTTTTAGTTTTTGACGTTTAACTAAAAATCTGTTATCTTTTTGATACTGATTGCTTTAAAACTAAGAAAGAACATTAAATTTGAAAGGATTTGAGCTACGTTGCATCACCGTAAGGTATATATATTTTGAGATAAGACATTTCATAAAGTGCCCTTTTATCAAAACATAAACAAATTTTAGGTTACGTTAAAGCTATTCACTAAATATTGGCAAAACGTTCGCGCTAAGAAAAAAAAGTAATTGTAGATAATAACTACATTAAATTTGGAACAAATTGAGCCGATAACAATTACTGTAAGTCTTATAGTTGGGGTATACGAGGCTTCAAAACATGCATTTATTTTCTTAACTTAATGAAGGGCACATTTTGAAATGTCGTATCTCTAAATCTATATAATTTAGGGTAATGCAAGGTAGCTCAAATCCTTTCAAATTTAATATTCTTTCATAGTTTTATAGCAATTAGTATCAAAAAGTTATAGTTTCTTAGTTAAACGTCAAATACTAAAAAAGTCCGATTTTTTTTCAGTTTTTTACGTCCTATACCTAAATCCTGTTTTTTTTTCTTGTAATATGCATTTTCGTACATCCCTATAAAGCCTATATAATATACAAAAATTGCAGCTTTGCAACACGACTTGCCATTTGTATGAAAAACTTAGATAGCGGACCTCCTGCTTTTTGAATTTCGCGTTTTTAGTTTCAATTACAAAGTTGACTGACCTGATTTTACCCTTAAATGAAAGAATATTAATTGCGCTATAAGATAATTATTTCATGTTTTTCGTAGCATAATTAGATAAGGCGATATTAAACCAAAAACGTTAGTAAAACTCAACATTTTATCTAGTTTACAAAACAGGGTACTATTTGAAGTCTCGAATCTCTGAAACTATAAGACCTACGGTAATGCATGTTATCCCATCTTGTTACAAATTCATTCATCTTTAAACGTTACCTGATACATATTGTCAAAAAACGTAAGGCTTTTTTTATAAAAATCAGAAACTAAAAATAGACGGTAAATTTCACAGTTTTTCACGTATAACGCAGCTAGCACAACTTTTTTTTGCTTGCAAAATGTGGTTTTATACTGCCCTATGGTGTCTAAATAACATACCAAAAATGCAGCTTTACTACATGTTTTGCGAGTTTAATATACGATTTGACCGTACTATATACCTGAGATTTTAATAATATTTTTATAAACGTATCTACTTAAAAGATCGCTCAAGTCAAGTTGATCGCTCTTTTAGCGAGAAGACCGTCTGTGACTAAGTGACGCCACGTGATCGCTTCTAATCAAGCCAAGTTGAACCTTATATTGTCCCGCGTAAGTTCAACCATTAGCAAAGCTGAGCTCGGCTGTAGCCACCGTTGACTCGGCTGTAGCCGCTTATGGCACTGGTATCACCGCGAGCTATAAACACGAACAAAAGATACGTTCTTCCGTGTAAATAAAAGGGACACGGTGATACGCGCCCACCTATCACCGCCGGGCGAGTATCGCCGTGTCTCTTTGTATTACACGGGAGTGCGTATCTTTTGTTCGTTTTTATAGCTCATAGTTCATAGCTTAGTAGCTCGTGGTGTGACCAGTGCCTATATGCTGACACCCACTTTATACACGAGAGACGGACGAGTAAGTTGGCGTACTTACGGCTCGATGAATTTATTTACCTGTGCGTCAGTCTAAGTACGCGTACTTTACAATTTTAAAGTAAGTTTGCAGACAAACACTTTTGAATACATTTGTCACCACCCCAACTCTTCCGGCGGGTGTCGTAAGAGTCGACTAAGGGATTCAAGTGTCACTGACCTTCTTTTAACATCGATGATGATAGGCAGCAGGGTTATTTTAGTGGACACATTACTGCGATCGCCAATCCGCTTGCCCAGCGTGGCGATTATGGGCATTTACCTCCTAAAGCGTCTATACGCAAAGTTAATAGGATAGGCCTGCGTCCAGCAGTAGACTGAGATAGGCTGATGATGTGATGTGTGTTATAAGCTGCTTGTCTGTCATTAGGCGAGGAGAATTGCAAGGCGCCAGTTTGGTGGCTGCCTGTCCCGCACTTTACTGTTCAAATCCTAAAAAAAGGTTAAGGTATCACCTGCTAGCGTTGAGGGGCTTATTGGCCGGGCGGGGGCCCCGCGCGCGCTGCTCTGTCTTCACCGTGTTGATGATCAATATGAACATGTAGTACCTAGTATCAGCAGTTAAGGTATCTCACCTGCTAGGGTTGAGGGGCTTATTGGCCGGGCGGGGGCCCCGCGCGCGCTGCTCTGTCTTCACCGTGTTGATGATCAATATGAACATGTAGTACCTAGTATCAGCAGTTAAGGTATCTCACCTGCTAGGGTTGAGGGGCTTATTGGCCGGGCGGGGGCCCCGCGCGCGCTGCTCTGTCTTCACCGTGTTGATGATCAATATGAACATGTAGTACCTAGTATCAGCAGTTAAGGTATCTCACCTGCTAGGGTTGAGGGGCTTATTGGCCGGGCGGGGGCCCCGCGCGCGCTGCTCTGTCTTCACCGTGTTGATGATCAATATGAACATGTAGTACCTAGTATCAGCAGTTAAGGTATCTCACCTGCTAGGGTTGAGGGGCTTATTGGCCGGGCGGGGGCCCCGCGCGCGCTGCTCTGTCTTCACCGTGTTGATGATCAATATGAACATGTAGTACCTAGTATCAGCAGTTAAGGTATCTCACCTGCTAGGGTTGAGGGGCTTATTGGCCGGGCGGGGGCCCCGCGCGCGCTGCTCTGTCTTCACCGTGGTGATGATCAATAAAAACGTGTAGTACCTAGTATCAGCAGTTAAGGTATCTCACCTGCTAGCGTTGAGGGGCTTATTGGCCGGGCGGGGGCCCCGCGCGCGCTGTTCTGTCTTCACAGTGGTGATGATTAATATAAACGTGTAGTACCTAGTATCAGCAGTTAAGGTATCTCACCTGCTAGCGTTGAGGGGTTTATTGGCCGGGCGAGGGCCACGCGCGCGCTGTTTTGTCTTCACCGTGGTGATAGTCAATATGAACATGTAACACCTAGTATCAGCAGTGAAGGTATCTCACCTGCTAGCGTTGAGGGGCTTATTGGCCGGGCGGGGGCCCCGCGCGCGCTGTTGTGTCTTCACCGTGGTGATGATCAATATACATGTTGTAGCTAGTATCAGCAGTTAAGGTAACTCACCTGCTAGCATTAAGGGGCTTATTGGCCGGGCGGGGGCCACGCGCGCGCTGCTCTGTCTTCACCGTGGTGATGATCAATATACATGTTGTAGCTAGTATCAGCAATTAAGGTAACTCACCTGCTAGCATTAAGGGGCTTATTGGCCGGGCGGGGGCCACGCGCGCGCTGCTCTGTCTTCACCGTGGTGATGAACAATATGAACATGTAACACTAAGTATCAGCAGTTAAGATATCTCACCTGCTAGCGTTGAGGGGCTTATTGGCCGGGCGGGGACCCCGCGCGCGCTGCTCTGTCTTCACCGTGGTGATGATAAATATAAACATGTTGTAGATAGTATCAGCAGTTAAGGTATCTCACCTGCTAGCATTGAGGGGCTTATTGGCCGGGCGGGGGCCACGCGCGCGCTGTTCTGTCTTCACAGTGGTGATGATTAATATAAACATGTAGTACCTAGTATCAGCAGTTAAGGTATCTCACCTGCTAGGGTTGAGGGGCTTATTGGCCGGGCGGGGGCCCCCGCGCGCGCTGCTCTGTCTTCACCGTGGTGATGATCAATAAAAACGTGTAGTACCTAGTATCAGCAGTTAAGGTATCTCACCTGCTAGCGTTGAGGGGCTTATTGGCCGGGCGGGGGCCCCGCGCGCGCTGTTCTGTCTTCACAGTGGTGATGATTAATATAAACGTGTAGTACCTAGTATCAGCAGTTAAGGTATCTCACCTGCTAGCGTTGAGGGGCTTATTGGCCGGGCGGGGGCCCCGCGCGCGCTGCTCTGTCTTCACCGTGGTGATGATCAATATGAACATGTAGCACCTAGTATCAGCAGTTAAGGTATCTCACCTGCTAGCGTTGAGGGGCTTATTGGCCGGGCGGGGGCCCCGCGCGCGCTGCTCTGTCTTCACCGTGGTGATGATCAATATGAACATGTTGTAGCTAGTATCAGCAGTTAAGGTAACTCACCTGCTAGCATTAAGGGGCTTATTGGCCGGGCGGGGGCCCCGCGCGCGCTGCTCTGTCTTCACCGTGGTGATGATCAATATGAACATGTTGTAGCTAGTATCAGCAGTTAAGGTAACTCACCTGCTAGCATTAAGGGGCTTATTGGCCGGGCGGGGGCCCCGCGCGCGCTGCTCTGTCTTCACCGTGGTGATGATCAATATGAACATGTTGTAGCTAGTATCAGCAGTTAAGGTAACTCACCTGCTAGCATTAAGGGGCTTATTGGCCGGGCGGGGGCCCCGCGCGCGCTGCTCTGTCTTCACCGTGGTGATGATCAATATGAACATGTTGTAGCTAGTATCAGCAGTTAAGGTAACTCACCTGCTAGCATTAAGGGGCTTATTGGCCGGGCGGGGGCCCCGCGCGCGCTGTTCTGTCTTCACCGTTGTAATGATCAATATAAACATGTTGCCGGTAACGTGCACGTATAAATGGTCGCCGACCCCCGCGGCGTGGGACGTGCTTTCTACGGTGCACTTGATGAAGCCGAAACGGCCGACTATTGCTTCTTGGAATAGGAATAGCCGCTCGAGCCATGTGTCTTCGGGGAAACCTGGACAAACCAAGGTAGTCAAGAATTGATATTTGCCCATTGAATGATTGAAGTGGTTTTGTTACTGTCATGTATACCACGCCAACAACACAAGTTGTCATGGTGGACGCTGTCAAAGCAATTTTGCTGCTTACAGATAAGGTTTACACGGTTCACATTTGTTATATAGGACTAACTAAAAATATTGGCGTAGTTTTGACGCCAGAGGAAAAGCTTTCCAAGAGGAAACGCTTTCCAAGAGGAAACGCTTTCCGTAAGATTTATGCTTAACCCATGGTCTTTCTAGCGTATTCTGCCAACATTTTTACTCTGTCATTATAATAGTACATTGTGCATCAAGGGAGGTAAGTACGGAATTACTAACGAGAGTGTTAGAAGCCCGACGCCGTTAGGCGGAGGCCTTTTCTGACTCGAGTTAGTATTCCGCTTACCGACCGTGACGCATACAATGTTTTTCATCACACTTGCCGACAAAAAAATAAGTTTTAAGACATAATATTATAAAATGACGTACTGACATTTCTATTACTCCCTAGGGAATTTCACTAATCTTTTACTCCCGCTACGCGCGCAAGCAATGGCGCGCTTAGACAGCAAGTGTGATGAAAATATTATTCTTTAAACCCGTTGATATGGGATATGGGGTTCTAGCATTATCCCTGGATTGGAGATTTAAAGCTCCGGGCTTTTTAAAATATCCAGTTTTTATTATTTGTTCATCAATTTTAGAATTGATTTCATTACAAATCTGTAGGTACTTTGGACTCATACTATTGGGTTATTGGATCATAACGTGTTTTCCTGTTTCTGATAATGAATGTAACCGTTCAAATTTATGTCAAGACCAATGTGTGGTCGGAGGTGGTGTATGCTCATAAATATCGACTGAACATTGTAGGTAGGTCTATAAATTTGTTTACATGTAGACAAGTAGGTATCTTTGGACACTATCAAGTGAGGTTGTGGTCGACCGCGTATCACGTGAAAAACTCAATGAAATCACAAAGCCGAAAATAGTTGATATATTAAAAGTTCAATAACTGGTAACTATGGTGCAATAATTTATTAGTTTTAAATTTCTCGGCGCAAACAAAAACATTATTTTTATCGTCGAACACGAATCAAGAACAGGAATGTGTGGTTTATACCAATAATAATTACGCAGAAAAATACGACGTTTGTTTTCCTTTTTTACGAATAATGCGCAGTGCGGCGCCATCGATATTCTACCCCTATAGTTTTCATTTATTATGAAAATTATAATACTCAGAGAAAGTCAATATATTTTGAAAACTGTCGGCATTGCAAATTCGAACATAAATATTTTATCTAAAGTTTTCAATCTTAATGATTAAATATGAGGTGCAGGTTAGGGTGCTTCTTATTTTTGCAATTTTGTAGGATGTTCGAACCAATAAAGGAGCTGTTTGCTCTCCCGATTGCAATTTTCTATGGGGCAGCCTCTTATTTTGTTATTTGATAAGTAAACTAGGTATATTTGTTTTTTTTTTTCAATTATTATAAACAAAAACTAGGGGTCGCTACCGAAGTAATAAAATAACGACTAATCATTTTGCCTTTCTTGAACTTTGTACTTCGGTGGCGACCCCTAATTTTTGTTTATTTATTATAAATAATTATTGAAAAAAAAAAACAAATACGGTTTACTTATCAAATAACAAAATGAGAGGGTGCCCCATAGAAAATTGCAATTGGGAGAGCAAAGAGCTCCTTTATTGGTTCGAACATTCTACAAAATTACAAAAATAAGAAGCACCCTAGTGCAGGTGTACCTGCAAGTTATTGCTGCAAGTTTTGAAACAAACTTTTATGCAAGAAAGAGTTGGAAATTACGTGGATTCGACTTGAGCGTGAATCACAGGGCGAGCGGATCCACAGAAATCAGTACCATCTGAAGCCGGCTTTTTTTAATGATTACCTACGTCATAACTCTGTATTTTACCAACCTTCGAACAGCGTGTTCTTGTTCCTAAGTAGTGGTTCCTCGTTGAGCGGAACGTAGATCGGCCCACGAAGCGGATCCGACTTCAGCGTGAACGGTAGAGCGAGCGGATCCGCTGGGATCGGAACCATCTGGAGGCGGCAGTTCTGCGCTTTGCGGGCCCAGCCGAAGATCTAGTAACAAGGATTACAGTCAGTAAATAACTATCGAAAATTCTCTCAAACACATATCATAAGGTACATTTTCAGTGCTTCCCATGCAACAGTCGCATATATGGCAAAGGGTTGGAAATAAACTAAACAAAATATATTCATCAGAGGAATTCAACTGAACTCTGAAATCATGGCTTGTTGAAGCATTGTGAATTTATTTCAATGTATTTTTGTGAAACGAAAAGTTAATAAACTTGTACACATTTCCTTATTGGACGTCGGGTCCTAAATATAAGTCATTAAACAGGGAAATAACATAGGCATTAAATTAAATTAATACGTAATTGTTTGTTTCAGTATCACAATTATCGAACCCTTTGTTAGATTGAACGGAAATTTATCATGTCTTCAATCCTGGAATCGAAAAGAAGTGAAGTGAACAGCCAAGATCCAATGGAGCTGTAGAATGAAATACTTGTTTGGTTCAGCGACAATGTTCCCGGAGGCGACGGCCCACTACTGATATGCACATCTCGTAGGCTTGGCTGGAATGTAGCTTGATAGCGCGCGTGGCCCCACTCAATACTGTCACTCTTGTTTACGTCTAGATATTGCTTGTATTCTTGTATAGAGATACTCACGAGCTCAGCGACATGTTCCCGGAGGCGACGGCCCACTGTATGCACATATCGTAGCCCCGGCATTTATCTGGTGTTAATAAGCCCTTTCTTTAATAGGCCACCTACAAACATGGACTACTTGCATGTTAGCATAATTTTGCACAAAACCAACTTGACTCAGGTGACCGTAAGCATGGCAATTAACAGACAGAAAAAAGCTGTTTCACCCATGCACATATTGCACATCTCGTTAGGTCTGATCGGGCCGGAATGTACCTTAGTAGCGCGCGTGGCCCCACTGGATGTACATCTCGTAGCCGGAATGTAGCTTGGAAACGCGCTTAGCCCTACTCAATACTGACACTCTTCTTGTTTACGTTTAGACATTGCTTGTAGGTATATAGATACTCACGAGCTCAGCGAAAATGTTCCCGGAGGCGACGGTCCACTGGATGCACATCTCGTAGGCCTGGTCGGGCCGGAATGTAGCTTGGTAGCGCGCGTGTGGCCCCACTGAATACTGCCACTCTTATTGTTTACGTTTAAACATTGCTTGTACAGAGATACTCACGAGCTCAGCGACAATGTTCCCGGAGGCGACGGCCCACTGAATGCACATCTCGTAGGCCTGGTCGGGCCGGAATGTAGCTTGGTAGCGCACTTGGCCCCAATCAATACTGCTACTCTTCCTGTTTACGTTTAGACATTGCTTGTATAGAGATACTCACGAGCTCAGCGACAATGTTCCCGGAGGCGACGGCCCACTGGATGCACATCTCGTAGGCCTGGTCGGGCCGGAATGTAGCTTGGTAGCGGGCGTAGCCCCACTCAATACTGCCACTCTTCTTGTTTACGTTTAGACATTGCTTGTATATAGATACTAACGAGCTCAGCGACAATGTTCCCGGAGGCGACGGCCCACTGTATGCACATCTCGTAGGCCTGGTCGGGCCGGAATGTAGCTTGGTAGCGCGCGTGGCCCCACTCAATACTGCCACTCTTCTTGTTTACGTTTAGACATTGCTTGTATAGAGATACTCACGAGCTCAGCGACAATGTTCCCGGAGGCGACGGCCCACTGAATGCACATCTCGTAGGCCTGGTCGGGCCGGAATGTAGCTTGGTAGCGCGCGTGGCCCCACTCAATACTGCGACTCTTCTTGTCTATATTTAGGTGTTATTTGTATAGAGATACTCACGAGCTCAGCGACTATGTTCCCGGAGGCGACGGCCCACTGTATGCACATCTCGTAGGCCTGGTCGGGCCGGAATGTAGCTTGGTAGCGCGCGTGGCCCCAATCAATACTGCTACTCTTCCTGTTTACGTTTAGACATTGCTTGTATAGAGATACTCACGAGCTCAGCGACAATGTTCCCGGAGGCGACGGCCCACTGTATGCACATCTCGTAGGCCTGGTCGGGCCGGAATGTAGCTTGATAACGCTTGGCCCTACTCAATACTGCCACTCTTCTTGTTTATATCTAGGTGGTGCTTGTATAGAGATACTCACGAGCTCAGCGACAATGTTCCCGGAGGCGACGGCCCACTGTATGCACATCTCGTAGGCCTGGTCGGGCCGGAATGTAGCTTGATAACGCTTGGCCCTACTCAATACTGCCACTCTTCTTGTTTATATCTAGGTGGTGCTTGTATAGAGATACTCACGAGCTCAGCGACAATGTTCCCGGAGGCGACGGCCCACTGGATGCACATCTCGTAAGCCTGGTCGGGCCGGAATGTAGCTTGGTAGCGCGCGTGACCCCACTCAATACGGTCGCTCTTGTTGTTCACATCAATATCGAGATGGGTGTTCTTGTAGAGCGGCACTGAGAACAAACGCATGATGTTACTATTTGGTACTTCTGTGGGATAAAAAGGCCGAAAACTAATTTGGACAGTTAAAAGAGAAGGTCATGCCTTATCAGAATCTAAGAGCTGCAAAAGTGCATCAATTTACGCAGTCAGGTTTACCTCCCTGTTGCCAAGCCTTAGTGTTGTATAGGTATGTATGAGTAAGGTTATCAGCACTCAAAGATAATGCTCTGTATCGATCACACAGTACTTACTATGTAGTCAGAGGCGTCGATAAGCTACAGCAGACTAGTTTGTTGGACTAGAGATGACTATTCAAACACGGACAATTTTTTTAAGTTTAATGCGATTTTTCTGTGAGCATTGTTCTTCAAGTCAGGCATACCTACGCCCTACATTCTCTATGCAAGCGTATTCTATTACTTTAAAGATAAAAATACCATCATTGAATTTCATGTACGAAAACCAAAAAATCGGTTTAACACTTTTAAAATTTAACATACGGTCGGCTCCAAAAATATATTAGTAATTTTTATCCTTGTGTGCCACGCACAAATGACACAAACGTTCTGAAAATGTATCTATTACATCTATGTACATATACATTTTAGACGTGGCTGAATATATTTAGTTAAAAAGTTAAGCCGTGTGGTGACGGCAGTAAGAATACATTTGTCACCACCCCGACTCCTCCTGTGGGTGTCGTAAGAGTCGACTAAGGGATTGAAGTGTCACTTACCAATATTTGATAAAAGATTGATGATGGGCAGCAGCGTCATCATAGTGGACACATTACTGCGATCGCCAATCCGCTTGCCCAGCGTGGCGATTATGGGCATTTACCTCCTAATGCGTCTATAGGTCTATACGCATAGTTAATAGGAGAGACCTACGTCCAGCAGTGGACTATCATAGGCTGATGATATGATGATATATGATATACCGACTTTATACTGATCCATTTTTCCGTTCAGAAGAGAAATATGGATTATTTTGATGTCATTGAACCAGCGCTATCGGTTTATTGCACGCTTGAAAACTTTATCAATAATGCAACAAAACAAGAGTTATGTATAATTAGATTGATACCGCTAACGTATGTTTTAATTAATTGTTGTTGTTGTTGCAGATTAACGAACATAATTAAATTGCAATTTATTTTGATGAAACCGCCACTCAATGCGCATTAAGTCAACTTGAAATCAACTTAATTGATGTGATTCTATACACGGTGCTCGTGAGCATTCTGAAAGATTTTAATGCTGAATTCCTGACCATATTTAGAGTATTTAATGTTATATAAAATTTCCTGGATTCGGCTTGGTTCCAGAGATAATGAACCTTTTTTCGAAATAAGTTTTTCGACGTAACTCGTCATAAAACTTATTTTTGATTACAATGCTACCACAATGTGTTCTAATATTACCACACCTTTTGCCTGACAATCAAAAAATAAGAATAAACTTGACGAAAAAAAAATAATTAAAAATTAATTTTAACAAATTGTTTTTATTTTTTTGTGGAATTTGACATTAGGTCTCATAATATTTTTTGTTTATTTTGATGTCTAGAATGCATATTTAAAATCTTTCGCAATGCTCGCGAGCACCGTGTATAGCAGAATCGAAGATTAACCATCAGCATCAGTTTTTTTTGTTACCTCAGAACTTTCGACTGGGTGAACCGATTTAGATGATTTTTTTTTTATTTGGATGCTGATACTTCCCAATTTATTCCATTTTAATTTGGTCTAGTTCTGATAGTGGCATCCATGAGAAAACTCCACGAAAATGTATCTAAAAGGACATCCTTGATATTGCAGTCGCAAAACTTTTTACGGAACCTTTGTTAAACTCGGACACCGCTTTTTAGCGCATTTGGTAAGTTTCGATAAACGGCCTAAATAAAAAGGACATTAGATAGGTTACACGGTAATCGTCATTCCGAATTGACGATTAAGGATTGACCGATTAATTCGAATTAACGATTAGTAATCGTCAATCTTTAATCTGTAGATTTTGAATTAGTTTCGTCAATCCTCAATCCGGATTGATCGGTCAATTCGAATAGATTTTTTCCACCACGGATTGGTACTCACTGTCATTATCATTGTCATTCTGCATATAATCAGGGTCTATATTGTCGCACAGGAACGCAGGTACCCCTGTGAGGTCCGTCTGCGGGCTACATCCGGATATGTCGACGGCTCCTGAGCTGGCTTCGTGGGGGATGAGCGGTGATCTTGGTCCAAGGACTTCGACTTCCATCCACTCGTTTTCGAAGCTTTGGAGGTCGCCGAGAGGGCGTACGTAGTCTGCTGCTGGATCTGGAACAAATATAGTACATTACTGCTGACGCCGGGAAACTAAACTTAGCAGGCGTAGTATGTTCGATACAAAGCCTGCTAAGTTTGGTTTTCAGGCAAAGCAAATATAGTGCTTTTCTCAAAAAATCGGAAGGTAATTTCACTAGTTTCACTACACACAAAAGGGTTTTCTGGTGAAACCCGATAAGTCGAGATAATTTTTCATTGAAATGTCAACAGCTCTTATTAGCCAAATTAACACTGACTTAGAATTCATACGCAGTTGGGCATGCAGATATGGCTTAAAGGTCAATGCTAAAAAATCGCAAGCAATTGTCATTGGTAGTCCTTATTTCATAAATATGCTCTCGGATGTGGTGATACCTGATATTATTTTTGATAGCACTTCTATTCCTTTCTCCCCTTCTGTCAAAAATTTGGGTATCACCATTGACCAAACGCTTTCTTGGTCCCCCCACATTGCTGAGGCGAGTCAAAAAGTGTTTGGATCCCTTCACTCTCTAAGGCGACTGCAGAATTTCCTCCCTTTCCATACTAAATTGATGCTTGCTCAGTCTCTTCTGCTTCCCCTCCTGGACTACGGTGACGTTGCTTTCTTGGATCTTTCTGAGGAGTTGCTCGACAAACTTAAGCGGTTACAGAATGTTTGTATAAGGTATATTTTTGGTCTACGTAAGTATGACCACGTATCCGCCTTTCGGTCCCAACTCGGTTGGCTACCCATTCGCCGGCGCAGAGATGTGCATATCTTGTCATTGCTTTTCAACATACTTTTCAACCCAGCTTCCCCCCCTTACCTTACTGAGAGATTTAGGTATTTAGCTGAAGGAAGTGGTCACCGTTTGCGTTCGAGTACCAACATTACGTTAGCTATACCTTCTAATAAGACCCGTATTTACTCTAAGTCTTTCACGGTGTACGCTGTGAAGCTGTGGAACGAGCTGCCCCTGTCACTTAGGCAATCCCAGTCTGTAGCATCACTCAAGGTTAATTTGAAGAAGTTTTGGCTGTCCAATATAGTTTGATTAGGTTGAATACTGTATATATACTTATATATATACACACACATATATATATATATATATATATTTATACTTATGCGTATTTATCTTTTAGAATTATATTTATTTATATAGGGTTTATTTATGGTATATAATTAATATACATGTTTTGTTTCTTCCTGGGTATACTTGTTGTACATTGTATGTTTGTCTATCCTATTATTTTACTCTCCAACTCAGTTACTCTAAGGTTAGCTGGAAGAGATCCCTTATAGGGATAAGCTCGCCCTTGTAATTTTTTATTTTTATGATTGTGTCGAATTTTGTCTTATGTACAATAAAGTGCTTACTACTACTACTACTACTCAACCTCACGTAAGTGTCATACAGTCCGTATTTCAAAAAATGGTTTGCCCGACTTATCGGGTTTCACCAGGCAGCCCTCGAAATGAGTTGAAGACGGAAACGAATCTACAATACCTATTAAAATAAAATGTTTTTACTCGGCATTTTTTTACTGTTTGATGTAACATATTATGTATCAAACCAACCCGGTAACCCGGTCTCACGTATTTAAGTCGATGATTGCTCGACATGTTTCGACCCATTAAGAGTATCCTCGTCCGGAGCACCCCCGGTCAAAGCCCGACGCGTACTGCGGGCCTGCGCCGTTCTAGCAGGGCGCAGGCTCGCAGTACGCGTTCCTGTGCATTCAGGATCGCTTTTAGCTACGCTAGCTATCGCTTCAATTAGGCTACGGAGGCTGACAAACAAATAATATACCTTTGTCTTTCTTCTGAGGCAGAATGTGATACATGTAGTAACCAACGACGAAACGCTTCGTGGTGTCACCGGAGGCATGGCAGATCATTTTCTCTTGTAACATTTTCTGAGAACAAAAAAATAGCTGTGAAATGAAACACACACGATTTTGAACCAAATTTCTCCAATTTACAAACGAATACTATTGTCCCCACCATTGATCCCCCTTATTCATAAACGTTTCCTAACTTAGCAAGCCGCTAAGTATTGTTTCTCAGTCTTATCTCTAAATGCGAAAGGGACAAACAATACTTAGCGACTTGCTAATTTAGGAGACGTTTATGAATCGGGTATATTTCTCTAGGGGTATGTAGGCCGACTAGCAAAACACGTCTTTGATAGGGTGTTGATGTGATTACAAAGAGCGTTATATTTATAACAAGATATTCTGCTGAAAAGCTGGCGAGACCTTAGATTAATTCAGCAAAGATTGACAGAGGGTTGCACACAACAGAGTGAAATTTGACTAACTTGCCTTTGCCGAGCAATGAAAAATGTTGGGTCAATTTTTTTTCTGTTGTTATTCTGTCACATCTCCCACGGGACAACAGTTTCATACTTTGCTAGAAGAAAGTATCCAGCAAGCTCTATCATGATTAGTGGGTGACCCACCTTGGACGAACCACATAACTGTCAAAAAATTCAAAGTTTTGTCAATTTTAATTCTAACTGTGATTTCAAGGATGACCCAAGAGAACGTAACCATGGCAACAAGTGACATAAAAGTGATTGACCGTTTACAATGCTAACACAAACAAAAAAAACTGTTTATTTATTTACCTCCATCGTATGAGTAGCCTTTTCATAAGTGACGCCTTCCACATTCGCCTGAAGCCAGTGTATGGCGTATATGGAGACGAAGGCATGCGACGGCAGGCTGACAGTCTGTTGCAGGAAACCCACGCCTAACTGCGCGTGGCGCATGCGCTCTACGATGTCCGCGAGAGACGCGTTCGCCTTTAGCTTCGGTTCCACTACACTGTGACATGGAAAGAAAGGTTTAACCTACGAACAAATAAAACATTAAAGCACGCCATACTAAATTGCCTTTTATAAACGGTGCTGAATTTTAGTTGACACGTGTCATCCCCCCTTCAATGCGTCACGCTAATGAATTTCAATATCAACATATAAAAACTTAAGCCGTCATTTAAAAATAGTTGTGATTGGTCTGTCAAAGTTTTGATTGGCCATTTTGTAATCATTTGTCAAAGATGTTGTGTTAGGAAAAGCGCTATGTCTTGCCCATCTTGGCACAATTGAACAATTGTTTTTGAGGGCATTTTTGAGCTGGCGTTAGGCGTCCATGTAATTTATGGTAGGGTTTGACCTTCTGACCAGATGGCGAAGGAATATGCCGAGCTCCAGACGCCACGCGTTCACGACTATTTAAGCGAAATTGAACTTTACGATTTACGGAGTAAGTAGCTATTGTTTTGGCGACGTTGACGGCTGTAGCCGTCGTTAGCGTCCGTGGAAAGACTTTCCGACCTCGCCTATAACAAACTGTGACCGTCAAAAGGACTTTGAGGTATATACACGACAACGGAAAGTTGGGCCATTGTCGCCAGCGGACTTATGCGAAACTACGTAAAGCTAATCTTAGCTTGATTAGATGCAATAGCGTGGCGTTGGAGATACATGATATTTCTTCAAGGTTAGGTTTCCAAAAGGTTAATCTGGTGGTTATCGAAACCAAGTTGAGATGACAAAAATGTATTAATTAATGTTGAATCTGCCTGCGACATAACGGCACGCCCTAAATGTGACGATACTTATTACTGAGAATTTGGTTCGACACTATTTGCAAAATAGTTGTCCGTTGTGTAAATAAGGTAGACATAGGTATTATAATTGAAGATGATTAAAATAAACCTGTCATCATATGTGTCGTCCGTTTCGCCCGTTTGTGACTGCGTCCTCTCTAAAACAGTTTTAGCTGCCGCCCTGAAAGACATACATTTTGTTAGAATTGTGTTTTGACTTTATTGACATAAATTATAATTTAAATGCGATTTGAAGCCAATTCCAGCTGAAGCGTGTTTGGTTGACACTTTAGAAACAAAAAATGTTGGTTTTACTGTAATAATGTATACAGCCTGTCATTTGGGATATTTTGAACTAAAATATCCGGGACTCACTTGAGCCATTATATAACTATAAACTGATAAAAGTAAAAGAAACATTTATAGTTTTATGTCAACATGCTACAAATGAGACTGCATTCCCAAAGATTCACATTGTAGACATGTAGACTTTAAATTCTCAGACTACTGGCTGATCAGAAAAATGGGAGGACACTCACTTGTGAAAAACTGCTACTTACATGCTACTTCCTAGTCCAGTTTGACGCACGTAATGTCGACCTTACATTGCAAGTTTGAGAAAACTAATATTTTCATCAATATGTGCTTCAGAGAACAAACAAAAAAAAAACAATTTTGTTTCTTACATGTCAACCAGAAATAATGAAATACATAATACTTAATAAATCACTAAGAAATGGGTGATGAAAGCGTTTGTATTACTTACTTGTTGCACTGACTAGTGTTTAGTGACTTAGAAGGTGAAACTTGCTGCAATGAAACATTCGGTAGGTAAGGTGTAGGTACAAGCAACCAAGGGAGAGGCTCACAAGCGTTCCACTCAATGATAGCATACAATAGAAATAAAGGAATAATCGTTAATAGAATCGTGAGAAAATCTGTAAAAAGAAAATTGGTTTAGTCCATAAAATTAAATTAGAAGAAACCAGCCGTAGATTTTTACCCTGCCAATAGGTGCCACAACATAAATTGCATTAAGGACAGAAACGCATCGATATATAGGGAAATAAATAGGTTACGTATATATATAAGGCGCCGGAAGAATAATATATACATAAAAAGGTAAATAACACAAATAATATACAAAGCGCATGATGTGATCACTAGCCTAGCAAGAGAACCGCAAACCATGCCTGCTACAAGCAAACTAACTACTTTTCAGATATTCGTCAACACTAAATACCTACAACTTATTCAAATTCAACACGTATAATTTTTTTTTTAGTTATTTGACAAGTCAGTGCTATCGGAAATATTACTTAAAAATGACAAATAAAAAAGAAAGCTCTCGATTAACGCTAGAAGAATAGTGATAGCGGTCCGATAACCGGGAAGAATCCACTTTGCTGGCTAATATCGCCAAAAAGTGAAAAGCCACTCAAGAGAAAAAACTGTAAGTGAGGATTAAGTGATGATCGATTTTCTCGAGTTTCGCTGGGGCGACAGGGAAAAAGTTTTAAAAAGTTTGTACATTTGGATCACGTCTTAAAAATTGGTAGGCTGGCAGAGTCAATGATGCTGAGCAATATTTCAAACAAACATTTTGGGAAATGTGATGGACTTCTCAAAATGTCCCAAAATGTTTGTCTGAAATGTTCCTTTTTTGTTACCAAAAATGTATAGGTACTTGAAATTCGATACAAACTTCCTGGGACATTTTGGGAAATATGGTGGCTTTTGCTCATTAAAATTGATGTCAGCCTGCAGTGTTATTCACTAAGGAAACCGCCTTGCTGTCAGCGCTGTGTCGAGGCTAACAATGGTATTCACTAATGTACTTTAAACGACACTAGTGCTCGACGACGAATGCGGCGTGAGCTGGAACTAGACTGCGTCGAGAGTTTGACGTTTAATGTACGAACTTCGTATTCTCTAACGAAAAATAGCGACGAACTCGCCCACAACCTCGCTCACAGCCTCGATTCCTAATGTCAAATAAAACAGCTAGGATTTTAGACGAGGCTGTCTTAACGTCGAGCTCGTTGACGAACGCAGCGTCGAATGTGTGAATAAGAGAATAGCATAGTTTCATCAACATCGAACACGTGATCCAAATGTACAAGCTTTTTTGAGAATTGCTCTGGAAATTGTGACTATTTGAATGATAGGATTGATAGGTTCAGCTTGGCAGGTAAGCGTAAGCTCGGTGCGGTACTGACATAGCCTCGACGCGCAGCCGTGGCCGGTCCGGGAGCCGCGTGCTGCCGACGCGCTCGCGGAACGGCGAGCTCACTCCGCCCTGACACCACACCACACGTTAACATCGGGACACAACGGCCGTAGCGACGGCGAACGAACATTGGAACCTAGATGCTTAGCCAAGTTGCCAATCGCTAGCGCTTGCTAGCGCATCGTAATTTTCCCTCTCTGTCACTCCTTCACATTAGTGCGACAAATAGGGAAAACTACGATGCGCTAGCAAGCGCTAGCGATTGGCAACTTGGCTAAGCACCCTAGTCTTTTTTCAGTTACATATTGGTGACGTCAGCATCAAGATTATCGGCACAAAAGAGTCAAAAGCGTTTACCCCCTATGTTTCAATGCAGGCTTTCTCATATGCGTAGATATTTATTATGCTGACCTTACACACTGATTGTTAATAAAATGCGTTAAAAGCCTTTAATCGTATACCAAGCTGAATTTATATTGTTTAATCGTCAGTAAACGCGATACGTTTTGAGTAAACTATGTTAAAATAGACACACGCTAAAACTTGTTAGCGTTTGCAGTTTCAAAAATCAGTTAAGTTATGTTCGTTCAAAGTCGATACATAGGCGACAAATCTTCTAATGGAAAATAAATTAAAAATAAGCCAGCAAACAATATCACAGTATTTAAGTGCAATCCGTGCATTTTAATCGCATAATTTTATAATAAGCAGTGCAATATACGCATTTCACATTTACAATTTCTGCTCGGTCAACTCCAAATCTGGAAGAAGATCGCTATAGTACCTACAGCGGTACCTACATACGGTGCGGTCTCAGAGTTGCAAGGAAACACGAAAAATACACCTGCAAACCCGGGTACTAAATACTTTGTAATTCAGTGAAATTTAGTATTGCGTATCAATGTTGAAGACTAGTTACAATTAGTTTTTGAGGGTTAAAATGGTGTGCATAGAATATTAAAATACCAATCGCCGGTTTTATATGTTAATTTTTCTTCCAGTCTATAATTTCGTCTCGTCGAGCCAATAAAAAAATATGTGCGCAGAATATGCCACGAAACAAAAAAGTATTTGTAACGGAAAATTTTGATTGTCCTAAAAATAAAAATCGTCTGTCGTGCGGACTAACGAGCGGAATGATTGCCTATTTGAGACGGTACTGTGATACGAGAATAATTTTGAAGTTAAAAGGTGGGACACAAATCATATGACAGAGAAGCCTCGAAGCCTAGTGCGTTTTTAGGTACTATAACTTAAAAGAGACAATGTAATTTTTTTTTTATATAGCCTGTTTGATACAGGTCTGTAATAAGTGGCAATAACATTTGGCAGGTCCTAATTAGTTGAGTGCTAAAACCATTCAAGGATCATTCATAGAACGCCACGCCACTCCCAAAAAAATAATTTGGGGAATATTCTTATCATATTGTCATAGAGGGCAATAATGGGAATAATTTATTGAAGCTATTTAGTTCAGGATTTCACCACATTTATCGACGCGCAATAGCGTTGGGCCGATCAATCTCATTTGTGTATGAATGTCATTAGAATAATAAAAGTCAGAGACGTGATAAGGCGGTCCCACACAAAACGGTTGGTCAAGCGAGAAACTTGCCGCGCAGAACAACTTAATCCTACCTACAGAAGTAACAAAAGTCACATCGAGTTTGCTTTGTCCGAGTCTTCGTTTTGTTTCAACTCTTCATTCAATACTAATTGTCAAATTTACTTCAAGCAGAATTACTCTCCATATCTTACATCACGTCTTCGAAATTGATATGGTAATTATCGAAGCGTGTTTTGACTGTCAGGAGCCGGCAATATTATCTGTGTAATCAGAATCACTTTTGATTCTGATTCTACAAAGAGGGATAAAAGTAGAATCGGCTTGTGAAGAGTTATTTCTGAATGTGTTAAATCTGATAGGCCTAAATCTATTACGCGTCGTCAAATGTGGCGAGTCTATAACCTTAACCATGAGTATATCGCAGTCGTGTTCGACAGTGTACATAACCTCTCACCAACAGGCGAGAGTTTACGTAAACTTAGCAATCACGACCGAGGTATAGTCATTCCCCCTTATTCATAAACGTTTGTTAACTTAACGAGCCGCCAATAATTGTTTCTCCCTTTCGGTCTTAACAATGTGTCCATAAGAGCAAAAGGGACAAACAATTATTAGCGGCTTGTTAAGTTAACAAACGTTTATGAATAAGGGGGATAGTAGAATAGGGCTGGTCATTCGCTCGTTAGGCCGTATGGGCCGGTCAGTACCTGGGCGCTGGGCCTGAGGATGGACGTTGAGTGGCGCCGCCGCGTCAGCGCGTTGTCGCAGCCGCCGAACGCCATCTGAAGCCACCACAACTCAATCCGCTATTCTACACCCCACCCCGTCACTGTAGCCTCATTCATTGCGACGCATCAATATGGAATTGAGAGCCGCGACCGCGAGGCGATTTTTGTACTCGAATTTGGAATTTTGATCTATCCTCCACCGATCGACGCCAATTGCTTTAGTTAGCTTTCGAGTTAATGTCATGCACTCGGACCCAAACAGGAAATTAATGACGTGCAATAGAATTTTAAATTAATATACATACGCGGGAAAGTTGGAATAATTCTCGCATAGCCAAAATAACAAAAAAAAAGTTTGAAACAGGCCAAATATGTAAAAATTAAATAATCAATAGCAGAATATTGACGAAAAGCTCTCCGAATCCGTCGTCGGATGATGCAATATGGGAGACTTGTATTGAGATTTGAGGAAATCCACGTGTATCTAACATATTGCAGGATTGATGTCGTCAGTCATACTAAATCAGGAAGCTTCTCGTAATAATGGAGTTGTAAAGTTCAAAAAAACTATCGTTTTTCTAATTTACGCTATCAAATTCAGAACACAAAAATGAACCTAAACTCATAATTTTTAGAATCAATACTCATTATACATAGAGTAGTGGCTATGCAAGAATTACTTACCAATACCATACACAAAACCAGACCATTTAATGCTTATAGTTGATGGTACGCTCTCTGGCATGTACAGGAAAAAGGACACAAAATTATATGTCATTCCCTAGTAGGTTGCGTGCGAAGTATTGCATTCTCGGGCATCCAATTTCATGTTTGTTTCCATTCGGTTTATCAATATTGTGTAAGTTATTAAAAGAAGATAAGATTCTAAAAATCTGGTCACTGGTTAAGGGATTATATAAAATAACTAAATTAATATAGTGCATTGATACAACCATGCAGTGCGTTAACTATTTACATTACTTACAAAACATGTGCAAATAAAATTGTCATGCTAAAATACATTTATATACAAGAATTCTGTGCAGTAACTATGCTAAATATAAAATATACATCGATATTATGCATAGTAGGTAATATCTGTGTGGAATCTAAATTGGTCATAAGTTTTTAAATCAAATTGTAGGTACATGTGAAAATTATGTAACACAGTTGAATTATCAATAAATTTAATAGTTTCAATAGAATAATCATAATAAAAGCGAATCTTTCGTATTGCGATTGACAATCGGCGACAAAATTAAAAGTAGTTAAAATGTGCGTAGCCAACTAGATGACAGTCCATCGAAACACTAACTAACAAAAATAATGTATGGATATTTTCAAGTGACATATCGTTTTCTCTGTTATTCCTATACTTTTTTGATTATGGATTAGCGTTTCGATGTACGATAATTATGGCTATGTAATGCACCCAGATAATTATATCGGGGCGACCAAGGTTCTCACAAAATATCGGAACATAACTAAACATTAGGGTGCTTCTTATTTTTGCAATTTTGTAGGATGTTCGAACCAATAAAGGAGCTCTTTGCTTTCCCGATTGCAATTAAGTAAACCATTTTTGTTTTTTTTTTTTCAATTATTATAAACAAAAATTAGGGGTTGAAGTACGAAGTTCAAGAAAGGCAAAATGATTAGTCGTTTTTTTATTACTTGGGTAGCGACCCCTAATTTTAGTTTATAATAATTGAAAATTAAATAAATATGGTTTACTTATCAAATAACAAAATGAGAGGGTGCCCCATAGAAAATTGCAATTGGGAGAGCAAAGAGCTCCTTTATTGGTTCGAACATCCTACAAAATTGCAAAAATAAGAAGCATCCTACTTAACATAATAGACAACTACGGTAACTGTCAGCCTTATAGCCATTTCCACGAAA